>PVKM010003662.1:0-56247 GCA_004027735.1 Carollia perspicillata | reverse complement strand
TTTTTTTTTTTTTTTTTGAAGTCTATTTTGTCTGATATGAGTATTGCTACCCCAGCTTTCTTTCCCCATCCATTTGCTTGGAATATTTGTTTCCAGCCCTTTAATTTCAATCTGTGTAGGTCTTTTGTCCTAAGGTGGTTTTCTTGTAGGCAGCATATGTGTGGGTCATGCTTTCTTATCCATTCAGCTATTCTGTGTCTTTTGATTGGAACATTTAATCCATTTACATTTAAGGTTATTATGGATAGGTACTTATTCATTGTCATTTTTGTACCTATGTTCCTCTCTGTCTCTCTCTTTTTCTTTCTTTCCTTAGAGTAGTCCCTTGAGCACCCCTTGCAGTGCTGGATTGGTGGATGCATATTGTTTTAGACTTCTTTTGTCTTGGAAGCTCTTTATTTGTCCTTCTATCTTGATTGAGAGCCTTGCTGGGTAAAGAAGCCTAGGTTGCAGGCCTCTGGTTTTCATTACTTGGAATATTTCTTGCCATTCTCTACTGGCCTGAAGTGTTTCCATTGAGAAGTCAGAAGCTAACCTTATTGGGGCTCCCTTGTATGTTACTTTCTTCTTCTTCCTTGTTGCCTTTAAGATTCTCTTTGTCTTGGAATTTTGCTATTTTAATTATGATGTGTCTTGAAGTGGGCCTCTTTGGGTTCCTCTTGATTGGGACTCTTTGTGTTTCCTGTATTTTTGTGACTTTTTCTCTCGTCAAATTAGCGAAGTTTTCCATCATTACTTTTTCAAATAGTATTTCTATCCCTTGCTGTTCTTCTTCTCCTTCTGGTATCCCTATTATACAGATATTATTACATTTCATATTGTCTTGCATTTCTCTTAATCCCTCTTCATTCTTTCTGAGCCTTTTTTTCTTTGCATGCTCATTCTGGGTGTTTTTTCTACTTTGTACTCTAACTCATTGGTCCAATCTTCTGCTTGATTCATCCTGCTTTTGATTCCTTCCACTGTGTTCTTCAGTTCAGCCATCATATTCTTCAAATCTTCTTGGCCCTTGTTTATGTTTTCTATTTCATTTTTCATGTTGGTATAGTTTGCGGTGAGCATATTGTAGTTCTCCTGTAGTTTCTGGTAGTTTGTTGTCATCTCACAGAACTTCCTGATAACCAGTTCTTTGAATTCAATATCTGATAGCTGACTTACTTCCATTTCATTTAGCATTCTTTCTGATGCTTCCTCCTTTCCTTTGATTTGGGGATTGTTTCTTTATCTTGTCATTGTTTGTGAGACTCTTCTTGATAGCTTCTGCTTTTTAAATGAATTTGTTCTGGTTCCCAGGGTTTATGGTGTGAACTGCTGTGGTAGAATGCCTGTGAGATTCAGTGGTACAGTCTCCTTTGGATATCCTGGTGTTCAGTGCTTCCACCTACTCTTTTTTGTGCTCAGTTGGAGGGGTGGCAAAATGGCTTAAGACAGACGGGGAGTATTCTATGGTATTTATAGTAGCAGCCAGTATGAGAGATAGGAGATCTTTTGGCTATGTGTAGTGTTAACCATGATCTTCAACCCAAGTAGCTAGTTTTAAGAAATGATGGAAGAAGATAAGACTCTTGTTGGGAAGGAAAGGGTTGTGAGTTGGATCTAGAAAGCAGTGAAGTTGTGGGAGGTCAGATTCTGGTGTAAGGTGAGAGTAAAGGGTAGTACATAGGTGTAGCATGTGAGAGAATAGTGTTAACCTCCCTAATAATAGAGTTCAGGAGACTGTGATGTGGGCTTGTATCCGGGGAGGGTGCTTTGAAGTATTTACACTTGTGTGGAAAAGCAGTTATTTACAATAATATTAGAGCAACATTCATATGTCAGAATGTATATGAACTGAATAACCTGAACAGGGGGTACAGGACTTTGAGAAGTGTGCTGATGGAACACAATTCATGTGAAGGACAGTAAATTAGCAATACAATGTAGAAGAGAGAACAAGGGAAACCTGTCAAATGGTACAATATACCCTGCCAAGCAAAGAAGACTATACAGAAAGAAGGGGAATACAAAAATACTATTGAGATAAAAGATGTAGGAATAATGAAAAAAGGAGAAAATAATAATAATCCAAATATGCAGCAACTTGCAGTTTCCCTGGAATAGTCAAGTGAAATTTGTCTCCCTGTCTCAGGTGTTGGGTTGCTCCCTGTTTGAGTCCACTTCAGGTCTTTTCACAGTTCCAAGTTTTTCTCTCGTTTGTGGGTATTAAAAAAAAAAAGCAGGAGAAGTAAGAAAGGAGAGATAAAATTTGAAAGAAAGTGTGCAGTATTAAATCAAGAAAGAAGGGAAGAGAGGGAAAAGCAATTGGAGGATAAAACAGTAGTGAAAATTTTAAAAATAACAATAACAAAAAGATTACTTAAAAAAACAGCATTAAAAAAAAAAAAAAACACCTCTTGTTGGTTTCAAACTGTCCAAACCGGTTTTTCTGGTCTTGTTGGCTGTAGAAAGCTGGGGAGTGATTGGTGTGGCGTTTCTCCCTTCCTGATGTTTACGCAGCCTTTCTTGCAAGCACTGTCCCAGCAGCTAGTCTGACTCCTTTCCCCAATATCTTCAATGTGGGAGCCCTGGTTTTCTTCAGAGTGTTTTTCCCCGGTGGGTTTTGCTAGAGGATGGGGTGTAGGGGCTCCCACTAGGCTAGGCTGGGCTGCCTCCATCCAGCACCCGTCCCTGTGCTACCGGAGGGATTCGCTGTGCCTTCCTTTTAACCCTGGGGTCTCTGCACGCCTGGGCTGGGAGTCAGCTTCAGGGCTGTCACAGTAGATTCCCCAGCCCCTCTGTTTGATAAATTCCTCCTACTCAAGCCTGGCGCCCCGTGTAGCGCAATTATTCAGCCAGCCAGGTGACTATTGGGGTCAGTGCGTGTCACAGCCTGACTCTCAGCTCTCCCGAGCTGGTGACCATAGACTCTGCCAGTAATCACATCCCAGTGTGCCTTGCCTCTTCATCCTTATTCCCCTCTCCATGACCAGAACTCTGCTGGTGTTGCTCAAACCCTGGTCTGTTGGGGAGGGAGGGAGCAGGTGACCCAGCTCTCTCCCAAGGATTTTGGCAGGCCCTCCACTTTCAAGCAGTCTGTGGTAGACCTAGCGCCCACTCTGGGCACCGGGCCTGGGGCTACAAAGGCACCCCTGTGCTGGTCCCCCGGGACCTTACTGTCCTGAAATATCCTTCTTACCATCTGGTTTCTGGTTTTTCAGTGTCCGCTACAGTTTTGTGGGCTCTTATTTTGAAATATGCTGAGGTACTCTTGTCTGCCTGCTCTGTTCCTCCGTGGATTAGACAGTTTTTCCTCCTGAGTGTAGGGGGAAGTGAAATCTGCTCCCTCCTACCCCGTCGCCATCTTCCAACTCTCTATACATACACTTTAAAATCATATGCAAAAGATTTTGAGGTTCTATATTGGTTTGAACTTCTTGACAGATTTTATTTTTTAATTTGAGTTGTACTAGAAGTACTCTGGGAATGTAATTAGCAGGATTCTTCCCACATCTTGCTAGAAATAAGAGTTGAAGACATATTATGTGTCACTTGTTGTCTCACAATTTAGCTTCAAGCTCCCTGAAAAGACTTATAAAATAGGCATATGTTTTTCAAAATATTGACACCATCTGATATGAAGTTCACAAAACTAGTACAAGAAACAGTATTTTCCAAGTCCTCAAACTGAAGTACTACATTTCTCCATAAATTTTAAAAAAGGAAGAAATGAATACAAAGCAGTTGAACAGGTTTTAGTTGAAGCAAAAGTCAAGCTTTAAATATTTGCACAACCAGTCATTATTTCTTATACTTCACCTTTTCCTGTAAAATATTCTAGGCATAATATTTTTAATCAGAAAATTACAATTAAATAACTTGGTTTTATTTTTTTTGTGAGTCTGTGTAATCTCCTAATTCTTTGAGAATGAGACATATATTTAGGATTCAGTTAAAGAAGTAGAACATGTAAGACAAGATAATTTGTACTAATTTGCAGGATATGCAGGCTGCATTATGAGAATGCTCAAATTCAAAATCACTTTCACAGTCTTTTGAAATCAAGATGCATTGTCAGATGCATATCTTGTTTTACATTTAATTGAAAATAACACAAAGTACAATCTAATTATAATCAAGCTTAACTATTTAGAAGAATTTTATTTAAAAATAGCATAAAATCAAACATTTGTGAAAATATCTGATTCACAGCATTTCATAACCAGATGGATAGAGATCTTCTCTCACAAGCCCTTCCTGTCATGATTGAAAAAACTGAGGCTCAAATTGGTTCAGTGACTCATCCTAAGTCACACATCATGTGAGTGATAAACTCTGGACTAGAACCCATGTCTCCTACCACTCAACTCAGGGCCCTTTATGCTATGGTACACATATTTAACACCTAGAGTATTGAATGATACTAGAAAGGATTATATATTATGTAAATTATGAAATGAATTTTGATTTTACTCATTTTTAGTTGTGATATATTTTAATGTCACACTATTTCTCATTTATGTATAAATATTGCTGAATTTTAGTGACGTAGATGCATTATTTAATAATGTTATAAAACAAAAGTAGGAGTTGCTTTTTTTTTAAGATGGGGAAGAAGAACCAGGAATAGACTGAGTCTTTCATTCCAAAGTACATTGTTGTTTGTTTGTTTCTCTTCCCTTTATATAGGTAATTCTGAAGCTGTGAAATAAAAAGCTATTGAAAAAAATCGAGAGTTAAGAGTTCATTCAGATGTCCAGATGTAACCAAGTACCCAGTTATTTGGCACTAAATATGTCTGGGCAACTGATTGAACATTTTGTTTTTCATTACTAGACTGGGACCCTCTACAGCCTGCTGCTATATAACCAGAAGTTTGTGATCTCTTAACCTAATGAGATGGGATGTTGGAATTGCTTATAGGGGAGGATACACCATTGTAAATATTAGAACACATTTTAGTTAGTAGCTAAATTGAATTTTAAATATCTTAGCAAAAGATGAAGTGGGGTTTCCCCTTAGTGTGCAAAATGTCAATCAAGCTAACAGAAAATTCTGACCTGTTCAACCAATGCCAACTGTTATGTACTTAACAGTTGAAGTGCATTTTTATTGTGATTGAGAATAACCGAAAATGTTGGCTAATATTATTAGTATATTGTAATATTTTAAAAATATGTAATATCAAGCTATGGCTACATACATAGGTCCATCTAAACTATTTCCCCCAGTCACTCTTTATCCCATGCACCATTTCATTTTATTTATAATATTTTTTCAAAATATAATTATTTTTTTATTTACTTATTTATTTTTTATTGTTATTTTAATGTAGTTGTCCCAATTTTCTCGCTTTGCACTCCTCTGTCCAGCCTGCCCCTGTTCCCACTGTTGTCCTTGTCCATGGGTCATTCATACATGGATCTTGACTTGACACTTCCCCTTCTTTCCCCTGTTATCCACCTCCCCTCTCTCCTCTCATCACTATCATTCTATTCCATGTTTCCATGCCTTTGGTTCTATTTTTCTCATTAGCTTATTTTGTTCATTAGATTTCTCTTATAAGTGAGATCATATGATGTTTGTCTTTTACTGCCTGATTTATTTCACTTAGCACAATGCTCTCCAGTTCCATCCATGCTGTCACAAAAGATAGAAGTTCTTTCTTTCTGCTGTATAGTATTCCATTGTGTAAATGTACCACAAAAATTTGATCCACTCATCTATTTATGGGCACTTAGGTGGCTTCCGACACTTGGCTATTGTAAATTGTGCTGCTATGAATATTGGGGTGTATAGGTTCTTTTGGATCAGTGTTTCAGGGCTCTTAGGCTATAATTCCAGCAGTGCAATTGCTGGGTCAAAAAGCACATCCATTTTTAGTTTTCTGAGGAAATTTCATACTGTTTTCCATAGTGATTGCACAAGTCTGCAATCCCACCAACAGTTTCCTAGGGTTCCCTTTTTTCCACAAACTTGTCAGCAGTTGTTTGTTGATTTGTTAATGATGGCCATTCTGCAATACCTATTAAAGTACCAATGGCATATTTCACAGACATAGAGCAAACACTTCAAAAATTTATATGAAACCATAAATGACCCTGAATAGCTGCTGCACTTTTGAAAAAGAAGTGCAAAGTAGGAGGAATCACAATACCTGATATCAAATTGTATTATAAGGCCACTGTAATCAAAACAGCCTGGTACTGGCATAAAAACAGACACATGGACCAGTGGAACAAAATAGAGAACCCAGAAATAAACCCACATCTCTATGGTCAATTAATATTTGACAAAGGGAGCAGCAACATAAAATAAAATAAAGATAGCCTCTTCAACAAATGGTGTTGGGTAAACTGGACAGCTACATGCAAAAAAATGAAAATCGAGCACCAACGTACACCATACACAAAAATAAATTTAAAGTGGATAAAAGACTTAAATATAAGCTGTAACACCATTAAAGTCACAGGGGAGAACATAGGCAGGAAAATCTCAGATATTTCATGCAGCAACATTTTTATCAATTTTTCCCCTAGAACAAGGGAAATAAAGAAAAAATAAACAAATGGGCCTCATCAAAATAAAAAGCTTCTGCATGGCCAAAGAAAACAGCATTAAAATAAAAAGAGAACCAACCGTATGGTAAAACATATTTGCCAATGATACCTCAGGCAAAGGTTTAATCTCCAAAATATATAAAGAACTTGCATGAATCCACTCTAAGAAGATGAGCAATCCAATTAAAAAATGGGCAAAGGACTTGAATAGATGCTTCTCCAAGGTGGACATACAGAGGATCCAGAAACACATGAAAAAAATGGTCAATATTGCTAGCTATCAGAGAGATGCAAATTAAAACTACAATGAGATACCACTTCACACCGGTAAAAATGACCATCATAAACAAAGCACCAAACAACAAGTGTTGGAGAGGATATGGAGAAAAGAGGGGACCTTAGTACACTGTTGGTGGGAGTGCAGACTGTTACAACCACTATGGAAAACAGTATGGGATTTTCTAAGAAAACTAAAAATGGAATTGCCTTTGGACCCGGCAATTCCACTGCTAGGTTTATGCCCTAAGAACCCAGAAACACCAATTCAAAAGAACCTATGCACCCCAATGTTCGTAGCAGCACAGTTTACAATAGCCAAGTGCTGGAAGCAACCTAGATGCCCATCAGTAAATGAATGGATGAAAAAACTATGGTACCTTTACACAATGGAATTCTATACAACAGAAGGAAAGAAGGAGCTCCTACCCTATGTGACAGCATGGATGGAACTGGAAAGCATTATTCTAAGTGAAACAAGCCAGGTGGTGAAGGAAAAATACCATATGATCTCACCTTTAACAGGAACCTAAACAACAAGACAAATAAGCAAGCAAAATATAACCAAAGACATTGAAATAGAAAACAGGCTGACAGTAACCAGAGGGGAGAGGGGAGGGAATTTCAGGGGAAAAGGGAAAGGGGTCACAGGAGCAAATACAAAGGACACATGGACAAAAACTAAGGGGGGGTGGATATGGGAGAGAGGTGGGGAGCACTGGGGGGGGGGGGCTGGGATGGGAGTAAGAGACAGAAAACTGTACTTGAACAACAACTAAAATTAAAAAAAACAATAAAAATGATGGTCGTTCTGACTGATATGAAGTGATATTTCATGGTGGTTTCAATTTACATCTCTTTGATGGCTAGTTATGTTGAGCATCTTTTCATATGTCTATGGGCCCCATACAGAGGAGCCACTTCCTTGGAGAAGTGTCTGTTCAGGTCCTTTGCCCATTTTTTAATTGGACTCTTTGTCTTCTTGGTGTTGAGTCATATGTGTTATTTATATATTTTGAAGATTAAACCCTTTTCCAATGTATCATTGGCAAATATGATCTCCCATATGGCTGGTTCCTTTTTCATTTTAATGATGGTTTCTTCAGCTGTGCAGAAGCTTTTTAATTTGATATAGTCCAATTTGTTTATTTTTTCCTTTTATTTCCCTTGCCTGAGAAGATATATCATCAAAACCATGTCTCTATGGTCAATTATTATTTTACAAAGTGAGTATGAGCATACAATTGAGCAAAAAATAGCCTCTTTGATAAATGGTGTTGGGATAACAGGACTGGTGCATGCAAAAAAAATGAAACTCCACCACCAATTCACACCATACACCACAATATAAACTCAAAATGGATGAAAAGCTTAAAGATAAGCTTGGACACTATAAAAGTTCTAGTGGAAAACATAGAGAGGGGAACTTTAGATATTTATAGCAACTCTTATTATCTGAAATTATCCTACATATTTGTTTAAATGTTATTATCTGTACCTCTTGCTAGAATGTAAGCTCCATAAGATCAAAAGACTTGTTTATGTGCTTCACATACAGCAGAGTACCTAGCACACAATAAGCAAGCAATAAATACTTGAATAATGGAAGTGCTATTAAAATTTTCAGTCCTGTGAATCAGCTGGCTTTGGTCTCCAACACAGACATGCAATATATGGTTTGCTCCATCATCTCTGCTGTTTAAAAGCCTTCAGTTTACTGTTATGTGGATGTTTATGCTAAAATATTCAGGAACAGGTCTGCTGTCACCTATAGAAAAAGCAGCTTCAAATTCTGGGGGCACTGTGCCCACTAAAACAGATTCTCTCAATGTCTGCTATTACTATTATGGGGTGATTTGGGTAGCTCTTTTAATTCTGTAAATTTTGAAGCTGTTTTGTTTTTGAAGTATTTTAGGAAAATGGAGTGGATCTTGCTGTGAAAAACTTAAGACCTTATATACTGTAGATTTCAGGAGTTAATCTTGTTTAAGTCTCACTAAATTTAACAGTCATCACTCATGAAATATGTAAAACATGAACAGAAACCTTTAGTAAATACAAATAAAGAGAAAACATTTGTTTCATTTTAATTATAAGTAAAAGAGAAACAGTTAAATATTTTTAAACAACTACTTATCTTATCTTGAGGGGTTGGGGAAAGAAAATGACAGCAATAGCACTAAGACCTGCATTCAAATAGAATAATCACCTTATTAAGAGGTGTAATGAAATGCCCAGGAGGCCTTGGCTGGGTATTCAGGTGGTTAGAATGTCACCCTGATATACCAAGGTTGCAGGTTCAGTCCCCAGTCAGGACACATACAAGAATCAACCAACTAATGCATAAATAAGTGGAACATCAAATTAATGACTCTCCCTTTCTCAAATCAATCAAAAGAAAATAAGAAATGCCCAAGAGAGATCCAGTCCCCTCCAGTTAAGGTCCCCTACCTTTCACTTTCAAAAGTATATCAGTTTGGAGAAGAAATAATAAAGTCACCCAACATATACAACTTCATATTCAGAACTGTTAGATTTCTTCATAGCACACTATAAGGAAGCACCCAGTTCTATCAGAACACTGTGCATTCTCAAACAAGGCAAAGAAAGATGCACTAAGTATGCTGCTAGTATTACATTAACCTGTGATATAGGTACTTGACTTAGTAAGTACTAATTGTTTAAATTAAAGTCTCTTAGCTTGAGGCTTTTTTGTCTAATATAAAATAACATTTTCTGCCCTGGCTGGCATAGCTCAGTGGATTGAGCGTGGGCCTGTGAGCCAAATGATCGCGGTTCGATTCCCAATCAGGGCACATGCCTGGGTTGCAGGCCAGTTCCCAGCAGGGGATGCACGAGAGGCAACCATACATTGATATTTCTCTCCCTCTCTCCTTCCCTTCCCCTCTAAAAGATAAATAAATAAAATAAAAAAATAAAAAACATTTTCTGGAAGAATGGATTTATAAATAGTGAAAGGTTATGAAATTGCTTCTCATGGAATTTTTTTTCTAAAGAACATAAATTATTAAATTTGTGAAGTGGATTAAATATAGACCCATCTGAAGGCAAAGGACTGGATTACCTGATCAATTATAGTTTTTCAGACCTAGGATTTCTGTGAATTCATAATTGTAGAATAAATTATGACTTGAAACTTGAAGAGAGAAGGCTCGAATTTAACTTCATAGAATAAATTTCAAAATGCACTTTACATGCTTGCAGATCCTCTGTTGACTGGTACAAGAGCAGTCTTTAATTTCATTGATTATAATAAATGGATAACTTAGTAGGTTTCCATTAAAATCATAAGGATTATCATTTAATTTAATCATAATCAGAAAAAATTAACCTTAAGTATGACAATTGTTTGTTTTCTTAGAAAATTATTATACTACATTTGAAATTGAAAGGAAAATTTCTGCAATATTCATTCATCTAAGGATAACTTTTGAATTACAAATTCCCCCCAAAATGTTATAAATCTATGCCACATTAACATAGTCTTCCCAGAATCTGAGCATTTGTGATTAATTTGCTTTTAATTGAGCCATCTGTTGAAACCTCAGTGGTTATAGTAACCAGAGGGATGATTTTTGAGTCTGTAATTTCTGAAAAGTGAAAGCTGACAAAAATTAAACCTCTAAATATATTATTATTTATTCAATTATTAAATTCTTTATTATAAATAGTTAGACAAGAATGATCTCAGTTGATTGCCTATTCTATGAGTTTTAAAAGCATTCAGTGTCAGATTTATTCTCTTCAGGATTAGAGAAAATAATTTGTGACATCACTATGAGGAGCTCATAGAATTTTCAAGAATCAAATGTAAACTATGTCTTTTTGTGGGTTATATCCCCTAAATTTTGTAAAAAGCTGAAGGGATTAAGCGGAAAAAAAACAACAACAAAACCTCATAGACACAGACAACGGCGGTCATCACCAGAGGGAAACTGGAGTAGAGGAAAAAGAAGGTAAATGGGGGATAAATGGTGATGGAAAGAGACTTCACTTGGGGTGGTAAACACACAATACCGTATACAGATGATGTGTTGTATTACAGAAGTGTACAAGTATCAGGTAGTAATGCTGGCATTTTGTTCTTAGTCTCATCAATGCCACGTTTGATCAGGTCTGGGAAAGAAATAATAAGAAACTCTTTGAGGACAGAAAATGTGATTGAAACATGACCAATCTTCCTCCATTGTCAAAAGGTGGAAAAGGTAATGGTAAAAATGAATTATAAATGGTTAGTTTTAAAAGATACAAAAAAAAAAAAGTCCAGGTTTTCAATCACGTTGTAGACTTCTATCATCTCCAAAGCACAATTTGGACAAAACCACAGCTCCTACTTCATTCTTAAATAACATCTTTTGTCTTCACACCTTAAATCTCTTCAAGTCTCCCCTTTTTCTTGTTTTAATCAACCAATTACATTGTTCCCAGCAGTTGGCTAAGAAATATGGGTGTTACGTGGAAAGTATGTATGTCTCCTTCATTTAAACACTTGTCTTTAGTGCATGTTTATTACACATCTGCTTATGGGGCATTAGACAAAACCCATTAAACATTTCCCTTTTCCTCCCCAACCACCTCCCCTCATCTGCCAAGTCCTCTTCTCTTCCCCTTTATCCAGCTACATTCTAGACTCATTCTATATTATTTTATTGAAATGGTGCTAAGATCACTAGCCATCTCCTTTTGAACAAATCACATAGTATGAGCTCTGTTCCTTCCCAAAACACTCTCCTTTGATACTTTTCCTTTTCCCTATTCTTTCCATTTTATTAACTGCCTTCCTCCTTATTTTTTCCTTTCTCTAATTTAATATTTACTTTCTATTTGCTTAACAGTTGATTCTTAATGCTAATCCCCAACTTTATGGGAGTCCAAAATATGTTTTTTTTTCTTATTGCTATTGTTTATGTTTTTGCCTTTTTCTCTCAATGGATAACAATGTATATGCGCTTTCATAATCTAAATTTAATATGTGTAAAACTAATATGAAGTGCAAAACTAACTTCCCTTTCTCGGTCTCATAGTTTCAAAAAATGAATTTGGTAGAAAGTATTCTATAGACTACAAGGATGGCCACATATTTTCACCACTTAGTTGATAAATTAACATAGAAAACTAGGTATCCTTTAGAGAATGCATAGCACTGGTCTTCCAAGTGAATCATCACAGTATCGTCAAAAAGGTATAGCATACTTAAACTCATTCCAATGCAAAACCTTTAAAAGAATACTATAAGAAGTCAAAATAGATTATTTTTGGTTTGTTTGTTTGTTTTTGTTTGTTTGTTTTTGGTTCGGTTGTGGATAGTTGTGAGTTTGTTGTCATTTTACTGTTCCTGTTTTTTATCAGCTTTTTTTTTCTTAGATAAGTCCCTTTAAAAATAACAAAAACAAACTAAGCAAACAGGTAGAAGAGGGACCGAATCACAGAAATGGAGATCACATGGAGGGTTGTGAGCGGGCAGCAGGTGGAGGGACAATGAGGGAAAAGATACAGGGAATAAGAAGCATAGATGGTAGGTACAAAATGGACAGGGAGAGGTTAGGAAAAGTATAGGGAATGGAAAAGCCAAAGAACTTATATGCACATCCCATGGACATAAACTAAGGGGGGAACACTTGTGGGAGGCAGGGTGCAGGATGGAGGAGTATAAAGGGGAGAAAAAATGGGACAATTGTAATATCATTATCAATAAAATATACTTTAAAAAATAAGTCAAAACAGCAAATGTGTACTAAAGAAATCTTAGATTCCATCATAGTCATTTTTAAATTTAGAGATAAATAGGAATAACTCTAATTAGATGTGAAATGAAGAAATTCCCAAACCTAGCCTGAGGACATGTTAGAAGAGTCCAAAGCAGCTTTTGCTCTTTTCAGTTCATGCCAGACTTTCTTGACCAAGGTGTTTTCCACTTTAAGATGATTATTGATAATAACATTTAAATATTTCTGTAAGTGATACTGATTCTGATAGTTTGAAATTTATTTCTGAAAACACACCGGAGATCTTGTTTGCGTTCAAATGTTCTCAAATGTTCACACTATATTTGATAATATATACTTTATGACACATGACATATATTGACATATAAGCATAGATTCATAAGCATTAATTAAATATAATACTCAGGGTGTGAGTTTTGCTTAATTAAAATTTCATATTAATTGAGGTTATTATGAAATATTTTGGGTAACATTATACTATCGAGAACTGCATGAAAACTAATATTTGTCCCCCTTTTTGCTTTAGAAAATGTAATTACTGTTATTGATGCCTGAAGATCTTACAGTGCTTTCGAGAGACCATGAAAAGGTTTGTAACTTATGCTGCAGTAGGAAATGAGCTTGGCTGATATGTGTACTGATTCTAAACTTATTTCAGTGTTGCTTTAATTTGTGATTTTTTCTTCATTCTTAAGACAGCTGATTGATGTCAGGTTAATCAATGTTTTTCTGTACATAGTACACAGAATTATTATATATATTTATATATACATATATATAAATATGTGCATATATTCTTATAACATTTTATATTGTTACATGATCATAGTTTCTATGAGCATCATATAAATTCTCATTAAAAATTAATTATTCTATTATCCCAGAAGTGATTTTTTTCTATATCTTATTAAAACACAATTCTTGTTTCTTGAGTCAACCTTGCTCATGCAGTTTGTGGTATGTGAGCCAAAAATAGTCTGTGCTCTCTGGTACTTCCATCTCTTCACTTTCATGATGCCTGAGGAAGTACACCATGGAGAGGAGGAGGTAGAGACTTTTGCTTTCCAGGCAGAAATTGCCCAACTCATATCTCTCATCATTAATCTATCTAACAAGGAAATATTCTTTGGGAGTTCATCAGTCATGTATCTGATGCCTTGGTCAAGATACACTATGAAAGCCTTACTGACCCTTCCAAGTTATACAGTGGTAAAGAAATGAAAATTGACATCATCCCTAATCCCCAGGAACACACTTTGACTCTGGCAGACACAGGCATTGGCATGACCAAAGCTGATCTTGTAAATAATCTGGGAGCCATTTCCAAGTCTAGTACAAAAGCATTTATGGAGGCTTTTATGGCTGGTGCAGACATCTCCATGATTGGGCAATTTGGTGTTTGCTTTTATTCTGCCTACCTGGTGGCAGAAAAAGTAGTAGTGATCACAAAGCACAGTGATGATGATCAGTATATCCAGGAGTCTTCTTCTGGGGGTTCCTTCACTGTGCAAACTGACCATGGTGAGCCCATTGGCTGGGGCACAAAAATGATCTTTCACCTTAAAGAAAACCAGACAGAGTACTTAGAGGACAGGCAGATCAAAGAAGTGGTGAAGAAGCATTCAAAGTTCATAGGTTATCCCATCACCCTTTATTTGGAGAAGGAACTAGAGAAAGAAATCAATGATAATGAAGCAGAGGAAGAGAAAGGGAAAAAGAAGAAGATAAAGATGATGAGGAGAAACCCAAGATTGAAGATGTGGGCTCAGATGAGGTGGGTGATAGTGCTAAGGATAAGAAAAAGAAAACAAAGAAGATTAAGGTGAAATATATTGATCATGAACTAAACAAAACCAAGCCCATTTGGACCAGAAACCCTGATGGCATCACCCAGGAGGAATATGGAGAGTTCTATAATAGTCTTACCAATGCCTGGGAAGACCACTTGACAGTCAAATCCTTCTGTACAGAAGGTCAGTTGGAATTCAGCTATTCATTCACCATGGGGCTCCTTTTGACCTCTTTGAGAACAAGAACAACATCAAACTGTATGTCTACCATATGTTCATCATGGACAACTGTGATGAGGTACCAGAGTACCTCAACTTCATCTGCTGTGTGGTTGACTCTGAGGACCTGACCCTCAACACCTCCCAGGAGATGCTCCAACAGGGAAAAATCTTGAAGGTCATCCATAAAAACATTGTCAAGTGCCTTGAGCTCTTCTCTGAGCTGTTGGAAGACAAGGAGAACTATAAGAAATTGTATGAGGCATACTCTAAAAAACTAAAGCTTGGAATCTATGAGGACTCAACTAATCGATGATGCTTTTCTGAACTTCTACATTATAACACCTCCCAGTTTGGGGATGGAATGACTTCTTTTTGGGAATATGTCTTTCGCATGAAGGAGACCCAGAAGTCCATCTATTATATCACTGGTGAGAGCAAAGAGCAAGTTGCCAACTCTACTTTTGTGGATAAAGAAGCAGGGCTTTGAGATAGTAGTATATATGATGGAGCCTATTGATCAGTATTGTGTACAGCAGCTCACGAACTTTGATGGGAAGAGCTTGGTCTCAGTTACCAAGGAGGGCCTGCAGATACTGAGGATGAAGATGAGAAGAAGAAAATGGAAGAGAGCAAGACCAAGTTTGAGAATCTCTGCAAACTCATGAAAGAGATCTTGGATAAGAAGGTTGAGAAGATGACAGTCTCCAATAGGCTCATGTCTTCACCCCAATGTATTGCAACTAGCACTTGTGGCTGGACATCTAATATGGAGTATATCATGAAAGTCCAGGCACTCTGTGATAACTCTACAATGGGTTACATGATGGCCAAAAAGCACCTGGATATCAACCCTGACCACCCCATTGCGGAGACTCTGTGGCAGAAGGCAGAGGCAGACAAGAATAACAAGGCTGTAAAGGACCTTGTGGTGTTGCTATTTGAAACTGCTTTCTTCTGGCTTCTCGCATGAGGATTCCCAGACCCACTCCAACCACATCTATTGCATAATCAAGCTAGGTTTAGGGATTGATAAATATGCAGTGACAACAGAAGAACCCAAATGCTGCTGTTCCTGATGAGATCCCCCTCCTTGAGGATGATAAGGGTGCATCTCACCTGGAAGAACTAGATTAGGAGTTTCTACCTGCAGACCTTGTGTCCTCTGTGTAGTGTCTTCATGGCTTCCCCAGCAGCCCTGAGTGACCCTAGCCCACCTAGTTTCCTCTGCTGTTTAGTAAGGTTTTTTCTCCTGTCATTGCCTAAAGCAGGTTATGAAGGCCTCAAGCCTTCCCTTCTCATTTGACATTGGGTTTGGATGTTCTTGTATATTCTTATTTTGTTCTGAAATTAAAGTATGCAAAATTAAATAAAAAACACAATTCTTCCCAAACTTGAATACTTAAATTCACAAATACTCTTTTTATGTTCACACAACCATGAGAATTTCATTTTGAGAAATTGGTAGAGTAGGAGAGGCATGCACATCAAAGCATTTAATTAGTTATCCAGTTATATTTTTTGTTTCTCTTACTAATTTATCTTATCCAAAGTTTTAAGAGGTTTTACACTCTCTCCCTTTTTTACAGAATTACAGAACATTTCTCATTGTGAAATTTCAGTACAAAGATCTGGCCTTTTGGTGAAACATGTGATGTAACATTACTTACTTATATAATTTATATAATTTATGTCTGTCATATCATTTTTCTATAGGGTTTAGTTAAAATTAAAAGGATGCAGATTTTAACAGAAAAGAAAATATTATTTAGCTTTTAAAGCATTTTAGTTAATATATTGGGGATGTATATATGTAATGTATTACTTTTATGACTATTACTTGGCTCTTCTTAATTAATGAAATTGAATCTTTGAAAATAAAAACTTGTTGTTTAATTTCTTAGTTTATATTTCTCATGAAATCATACATATAAAAATGATGACACAATTGACTAATTTTTAATGTAATATATTATTTTGAGTAACAATATTGGGATTCTATCATGGCAGAGATTATGGATAATACGATGTTTATGAGATGATTATCATATTAAACAATGGCAAAAACAATTTCAACTGATTTGTTATAATCTAGTGGAATGAAGTATAATTTACTTTGAAACTTTTAAATATTATTCTTTGGATACTTGATAAATAAAAGTTGAAAAAAAATTTTATATTTTATTATTAAAAATGACAATATTTGGATATTGACTGAAGGCTAAGAAGAAAAATAAGACCATTTTTAGGGGAGAGAAGATGGCAGCTTGGTAAGAAGAAGCAGTTTCCACCTCCTCCTACACACGAGAGAGAAACCTGGCCAATCTACGGAGGAACAGAGCAGACAGCCAACAGTACCACAACATATATGAAAATAGGAGATCAAAAATTGTAGTGAACATTGAAAAACCAGATGGTAAGGGGATTACTTTGGGACAATAAAGGCCTAGAGATCAGCATGGGGATCTGGGAGGCTGCAGCCCCAGCCCAGGGCTGTTGGGCTGACCACAGGGAGCCAGGTTGGCACTCCCTCCCCAGCTAAGAAGGGTTTGAGCAGCATGGGGAGAAGTCTGGATGCTTGAAATTTCAGAGAGCAATTTCAAGGACTGAGCGGCAAACACACTGGAGCAGTGAGCACCCATGCATAGCCCTGGAAAGAGTGTGTGCCCAAGCCATGCAACCAGAGGCAGCCCTGCCGGGCAAGCCTGCAGCCCAGGGAAAGAGAGCTTTGTGGAGCACCCGGGGACCACACCAGGACCCTGAGAGAGAGTGCGCACCTTGGGTGACTGGGAGCATGTATCTGGTAAAATCAGACTGGGAGCGTGCACGGCTGGAGACCAGGAAAAACTCCAATAAACCCAGAGTGGGTGCACGTGTGAGGCCAGAGACCCAGAGACCTGAGAACCCAGAGACCAAATCCATAAATCCGCCCCTCATACTGCTGCAGTCAGTTTCTAGTTTCAGTCTCTTGTGGTTGGAGAAAATGTTTGATATTATTTCAATTTTCTTGAACTTGTTGAGGCTTGTTTTATGTCCTATCATTTTGGTCTATCTTTGAAAAGGTTCCATGTGCACTTAAAAAGAGTGTGTATTTTTCTTCTTTGTGATGAAAGACTCTCTCTATATATATCAGTTAAATCCATTTGATCTATGGCATTGTTCAATGCCACAATATATTTGTTGACATTTTGTTTGAAAGATCTGTCTATTTTTGACAGTGGGGTGTTAAAATCCCCTACTGTAATTTTGTTACTGTCTATATCTTTCTTGAAGTTCTCCAAGATATTCTTTATGTATTTGGGTGCTCTTATGTTGGATGAATATATATTTACAATGTTTATATCTTCTTGATGGATACTTCCCTCAATTATTATGAAGTGATCTTCTGGGTCTCTTTTATTTTGGCCCTTGTTTTGAAGTCTATTTTTTCTGATATGAGTATTGTTACTTCAGCGTTTTCTTTTTCCTGTCCATTTGCTTGGAATATATGTGTCCTGGCCTTCCATTTCAGTCTGTGTAGATCTTCTCTTCTGAGGTGGATCTCTTGTAGGCAGCATATATGTGGGTCATTTTTTTCATATACACTCAGCTTTTCTGACTTTTGATTATAGAATTTAATCCATTTAAATTTAATGTTCTTAAATTTTCAAATTTTTATTTAATTATTTTATTGTTGTACAATAACAGTTGTCTACTTTTCCACCCATTTCTCCCCCCACCCCAATCAAACACACTTCCCTCCCTTTCTTCTGCCCTCCCCCTTGGTTTTGTCCATGTGTCCTCTATAGAAGTTTCTGAAAACCCTTCCCCCCATTATAAACTCCCACTTCCCTTCTGGTTACTGTTAGATTGTTTTTAATTTCAATGTCTCTGGTTATATTTGCTTGCTTTTTTATTTCGTTGATTAGGTTCCAAGTAAAGGTGAGATCTTATGGTATTTGTCCCTCACCACCTGGTTGATTTCACTTAGCATAAGGCTGTCCAATTTCACTGAACCTCTTGTAAAGGGTAGGAGCTCCTTCTTTCTCTCTGTGGCATAGTATTTCATTTTCTAAATATAGCGTAGTTTTTGATCCTCTCATTTACTGATGGGCACTTAGGTTAATTCCTGCACTTGGATATTGTAAATTGTGTTGCTATGAACATTGGGGTACATAGGTACTTTTGGATTTATGTTTCAGAGTTCTTAGTATATAATCCCAGCAGTGGAATTGTTGGGTCAAAAGGGATTTCCACTTTTAGTTTTCTGAGGAAGTTCCATACTGTTTTCCACAGTGGCTGCCCCAGTCTGCATTCCCACCAACATTTCACTAGGGTTCCCTTTTCTCCACAACCTCTCCAACACTTGTTCTTTGTTGATTTGTTTGTGATGGCCATTCTCACTATTGTGAAGTGGTATCTCATTGTAGTTTTAACTTGCATCTCTCTGATGGCTAGTGATGCTCAGCATCTTTTTCATATGCTTCTGGGTCCTCTGTACATCCTCCTTTTTGAAGTATGTGTACGAGTCTTTTGTCCGTTTTTTAAAGAGTTTCATGATGTATTTCTTTTTTTAAGATTTTATTTATTTTATTTTTAGAGGGGAAGGAAGGAGAGAGGGAGAGAAATATCAATGTATGGTTGCCTCTCGTGCATTCCCTGCTGGGAACTGGCCTGCAACCCAGGCATGTGCCCTGACTGGGAATAGAACTGTGATCCTTTGGTTCACAGGCTTGTGCTCAATCCACTGAGCTACACCAGCAAGGGCTCTTTTGCCCATTTTTTAATTTTTTTTTTGTCTTCCTGGAGTGGAGTCATGTGAGTTCTTTGTATATTTTGGCAATCAAACCCTTGTTTGAGGTATCATTGGCAAATATGTTTTCCCATATATTTGGTTCCTTTTCACTTTAATGCTGTTTTCCTTGGCTATGCAAAAGGTTTTTAATTGCATGAGGTCCCATCTGTTTATTATTTCCTTTATATCCTTTGCTCTAAGGGAAATATTTGTGAAGATGTTGCTATGTGGAAAGTCAGATTTTTCTGCCAAGGTTTTTCCGCCAAGGTTTTTCCAAGAACTTTTTGGTATCATGACTTATATTTAAGTCTTTTATCCACCTTGAATTTATTTTTGTGTATGGTGTAAGTTGGTGATCAAGTTTCATTTTTTTTTTTTTGCATGTGACTTTCCAGATCTCCCAACACCATTAGTGGAGAGGCTATTTTTCCTTCATTTTATGCTGCTGCTCCCTTTGTCAAATATTAATTGACTGCAGAGACTTGGATTTATTTCTGGGATCTCTGTTCTGTTCCATTGGTCTATATGCCTGTCCTTATGCAAGTACCAAGTTGTTTTTATTACAGTGGCCTTGTAATACAGTTTGGTATCAGGTATTGTGATCCCTCCTACTTTGCTCTTCTTTCTCAAGATTGCAGCAGCTATTCGGGGTCATTTATGGTTCCATATAAATTTCTGAAATGTTTGTTCTGTGTCAGTGAAATATGTCATTGGTACTATAATAGGGATTGCATTAAATCTATAAATTGCTTTTGGGTAGTATGGACATTTTGATGATGTAAATTCTTCCAAATCATGAGCATGATACATTCTTCCATTTGTTTGTGTCTTCCTTAATTTCTTTCTTCAGTGTTTTGTAGTTTTCTGAGTACAGGTCTTTTACATCATTGGTTAGGTTTATTCCTAAGTATTTTATTTTTCTTGTTGGTATATCAAATGGGATTTTTTTCTGATTTCTGTTTCTGATATTTCATTCTTGGTGTACCAAAATGCCTTTGATTTCTGAGTATTGACTTTGTATCCTGTTGTTTTGCCAAATTCACTTTTTAGGTTGAGAAGTTTTTTGGACGAGTCTATAGGATTTTCTATGTATACTGTCAGGTCATCTGCAAACAATGAGTGTTTTGCTTCCTCCTTTCCAATTTGGATGCCTTTTACTTCTTTTTCTTTTCTGATTGCTATGGCTAGGACTTTCAATACTATGTTGAATAGGAGTGGTGAAAGCGGGCATCCTCATGTTGTTCTTGATCTGTGTGGGGCTTCTGCCCACAGAGCCCCCCCCCACACACACACTGTCTGGCACTGATGAGAATATGTCTACCAAGTCATGACCATGATCTGCTTGGGGAGGAAAGGTGACCAATCTCTCAAAGCAGAAGGTCCAGGAACCTTTTCGTGAATGGGATTTTATTGGGTTCAACTTGCACAGGAATACAGGTAAAGCTCATCAATCATTGTCAGGCAGTAAGGATCAATCTTATGTCCTCCTCTGGCAGACCCAGGCCCACAAGTGACACTGCAGGTGTCTGTTTTCCTTCTGGTTGTTCAGATCAGCTGACCATGTGGTCTGTCAATCAATTTGTTCTTGACTCCACATAGCATAGCTTGGTGTTGATTTCGCTCATGATAAAGTTTTATTCTTTTGGCTGGTAGCCAGACAAGACCTGTAGGAATTAAAACATATGCATACCCTCTTCCCCATGTTAAGAGATCTACAGCGCCCTGCCAAGAGCCATCTCCTAGTGAATCTCTGTATAAAACCTGAGGATAAGATGACTTTGGCTCTTTCTTCTGAAAATGTTTCTCAATTAGAGTACAAAGTGATTCATCACAATTTAGAAAATTATATGTAAACATGGCTAACATAATCAAATTTTGGGGGGAGGACTCATGACTCCACTTTTTTGTTCTTTGAGATTTTTAAAAATATGACGAGCCCATTATATGATTGCCTGAACAGTTGGATTGTAAGGTATTTTTGTTTTATGTTGGATATTCTAACACTGAAGGAAGACCTGAGTAGAATGTGCAAGGTATCCAGGACTATTATCAGTTTTAATTTGCTGAGGCTGTCCTAAATGACTAAAGGCCTCAAGCCAATGGGTTTGTATATTTTTAGCAGATTTTCCTGTTAAAGCAGATGCATGTAGGGCACCAGAGTAAGCATTAATAAAAATATGAACATATTTGAATTTTCCAAAGGGAGCGTATTGAGTAACATCTGTTTGCCAAATTATTTGAGAACTTAACCCTCGAGGATTAACTCCTGTAGACAGGGTGCCTTGCTAAGGACTTGGCAATCAGAAAATTCTTTAATAATTTGTTTAGTTTGGGAGCAAGGAATATTAAATTGGGTTCAAAGCGCCTGGCTGTTTTGATGAAAAAAACTGATGAGAAGCCATTGGTTGCTAGAAGGCTGTAAAGACACTGACTAAAGTATCTGCCTTATTGTTAACATCCACCAGGGAGCCAGACAAGCCTGAATGAGATTGAATATGAGTAATGAAGAGGGACTATTCTCACTTGTCAAGGAGAGACTGTAGGGTCAAAAATGGGTTAAATCAATTGGCATCAATAGAAGTCTTAATTAATGCCTCATCTGGATGCAGAATAGTATAAACAGTATATCATGAGTCACAGACTATATTCAAAGGTTCCTGGGACCATTGCCACAGGACCAAGATCGCAGCAAATAGCTCAACCTTTGAGTAGAGGAATGTCCTGAGGATATAAAAGTTTTCCAGTTTTTACCCTCTTGTCAGGTAATAGCAATCCATTTGTTTTTTCTGGACCCATCAAGAAACACAGTTCTCACCCCAGTTATTGGCATTGGGCTGACTTTTCTGCTAGCCTTATTAAAAGAATGGAATGTTTTAAAGCAATTTATCTGAGGGCAGGTTAATTTCTAGTCCTCCTACGAAATCAGCTATGGCACACTGAAATTTTAAAGATTGAGTGGCCAATTATTGTAAATAGACTTGAGTTAGGGGGATATGCATTAAGGCAGGATCATATACAAGTGACTGCTGTGTTTGCTCACGTCCTTTTATAAGATGTCACAACACAGTTATATATATAGGTGGTAATAGTGTGTTGTGGTTGATGAGACAGGAAAAGCCACTCTATCATAGCTAAGTGAGGGGACAACTGTCTTATAAGGCCTGTTAGAGTGCCTAAGGTTGAGAAACAGAAAAGCCAAGCAGGAAACTGTGAATTAATTCTAGTTAGTTGTTGCTGCTGAATATGTTGATTTATTATAGTTAATTCTTGTAGGGCCTCGGAGGACAGTTTTCTGGGGGAATTAAAATCCAGGTCCCCTTAAGGGCATTAAATAAATGTGTTAGTTGTTGGGTAGGTATTTCAATGCTGAGTCACACCCAGTCGATTACTCTCAGGAGTTGTTGGAGGCAATGAAGAGTCAAATCCTTGGGTGGATTAATTTGAAGGACTTGAGGCCAAATTATCCTATTAAAAAATATATAGCCTAAATATTTCCAAGGTTCTGAATGCTGGATTTTTTCCTGGAGCAATTACTAGCCCTGCGGAAGCTACAGAATTTTTAAGAAAGGAAGCAGTTTTTGCTAAAATATCTTGTGAAAGAGCTCCGATCAGGATATCATCCATATAATGATACATAATTGAATTAGGAAACTGATTTTCTCAATGGCTGAATGGCTGTAAGAATGTAATGCTGGCAGATAGTTGGGCTGTTAAGTATTCCCTGAGGCAAAACTCTCCATTGAAACCACTGTAAAGGCTGAGAATTGTTAATGACTTCGGGGGCGGGGGGAACGCAAAATGCTCCTGATCCTTTTCTGCTACAGGGATTGTAAAGAAGCAATCCTTAAGTCAATAACTAAAAGTGGCCAATCCTTTGGAATGAATTGGGAACTTTTGGTTGTATTTCTTAGATCATGAATAAGCCGCCATTTGCCAGATTTCTTTGGTACAACAAAAATGGGCATATTCCGAGAGCTGTTAGAGGATTGAAAATGATCTGTTTCTAATTGTTGTTTAACTAAAAGGCAGGTCTGTTCAAGTTGCTCTCCTTTAAGTGGCCACTGATCAACCCATACCAGTGTATTGGAGAGCCAGGTAAGAAGCAGGGGAGTAGTGTGAATGAGGCTCCAAGTGGCAGCTGAAAAAGAGCCTCAGTTTGAAATGTGCCATCTTCTTCTTCTTCTTTTTCTTCTCCTTCTCCTCCTCCTCCTTCCTCCTCCTCCTTCTTCTTCTTTCTCTTCCTCTTCCTCTTCTTCCTCTTCTTGCTTGAAAATATAGGCCCACTGCTGTTTCTGCAAGCTGCAATGAGTTTAAGTAGCAGGTTAAGTGCCCTGTTGTTCTCAGGACCTGGTAGTTCCTAGGTTCAGAGTTTGCAAGGAAAGTGGAAAAGATGGAGGGGGCACTCTGCTCAAATATGTTTTAGACAAAAGTGGTTACACGCCAAGGGCCTTTTGTGACTCAATTGACTAACTGTTCCCTTCAGGAGAATAGCCAGTTCTTCCCCAAGTAAATGATAAGTGTTTACAGGTACTGAGTTAAAAAATGGTGCTTAGCCTTCCATGAAGAAGGGCTAGTCTCCCTGGGAGACAGTACACCTATATTTCATTTTTACAATAAAAGGCCATGGCTCTGGCATAAACGAGGAGGATTCTTAATATTTCTTTAAAATGTCACACCCCTCATTCCACTTATAGCATTCTTTATTCATAATTTTCAAAAATGTTTTTTTCTCTACTGGCAAATACATTTACTTTTTTGGTTAATTTTTAGTGATTACTGCAATCCTTGAGTGTGCTCAAAAGTGAGCTGTCTTCTTATCTAGTGCCCTTGACAACTTTAGGAAGTCTGGAGAAGAGTGAGGGAGGATGCTAAGCTCCATATGGCTTGTTCCTAGGACTAAAGCAGTCCCTAGACCTCCAGAAGGAGGATTCAGAGTGGTTAAAAGAAACATTTTCTCATTACATTTCTTCCTGTACTTTGTACTGTCTGAGGAAAGTGAGATTTTTTTCTTCTTTAAACAATCAATTTAATTTTTTACTGAGTAAAATCCCTATGATGTAACATTAGAGATCTTGTTCTACTTATTAGAGGTTCAGCAAAAATATTTCAAGTCAAAAACCAAAATTCAAGCAAACCCGTATTTTCAAATTAAATCCTCTAAAGGAGGGAATGAGACACTAGCCTTAGAATCTTATCACACACCACCTGGTGTTATTTCAACTTCTGCCCAACTTTTTTCTAAATAACTAAGTCTAAAGATCCCTTATCAGAGAGTCATCTAGCAGCTTTAAAAAGCTGCTGAATTAGCTTAAAACATTGCTCTTGTTCCTTAGAGAGCCCATTCCCCATGGTTGAGGATTATCAGAAACATTTAAATAATTTTTTTAACAAACAAAAGAACCTTTTTTCTGAAATTCCTCCTGCTGCAAGCACAGTGATTACAAAACCAGTCTCAATTTTGCTTTTTCTCCACCTGTACCTTTAAATCCTTATGCAAGCAGATGGAGGTAAAAAGGCAAAATCGAAGGGACCAAAAGAGGCAGCTTGAAATAAATAATTTGCTGAGATGTTTGTAAATTGTCCTGTAACTAGTTGATGTTTTTAAAGCTTATTAAAGGGAAAGTCTTTGGTCTCTCTCCCAAGCCTAGACCTATTTTGGGGTTGTGCCTCAGGGATGAGCTTGTGAGTGTTTTTACAGTGTCTCTCATTGCATGGACTTTTGCTTGCAGCTGCCAGGAAACCTAATGTTCTCTCCCAGTCCACATCTAGATAATCCTCTCATGGGATTCTTTATTGCAGTGCATGCCCATGTGGCTTTTAAACTGCTCAACCTATGCCTGTGAGATTGTGTAAATACTTGGGAGAGGGAGCAAGCCTCCTGCTTACTAAGGAAGGTACAGTTGCAAAGCAGTCTCAAGAGAGGGCAGCCTAGGAAGAAAACCCTTTCCCTCTGAAATCCAGCACACCCTACGACATACCCAAAAAGCACTTGGTGTCATAGACCGTTATCTGGGCTGATGCATACACAATCCTAACCAAGTTGGTGTGTTGTCCATAATGACGACTTGTAGCCCTGGGTCCCAGTTCAGGCACCAGCTGATGCATACACCAGCCTGCAGTGTACATGGCATTGTGGCTGAGACAAGACAAATTCACATGGACTACCAAGTCCTCTGGAGGAAAAGGGATGGCACAGCCACTCTCTCAAGTAGAGAGCAACCCAACCCTGGCCTTGACAAGCTTTTATTACTTTTCTGGGCACATTACCTTGAGGATGGTCCTCATTTACTATGCATAAATTCACTTTAGGTGGTTACCTTTTACAGAAAACAAAGGAGAGGATGTTGCTAATTACATTAAAAAAGAAGGATATTTGCAAATCTAAAGGGAAAAGTGGTTGAACTGATTATACTCCTCCTTGGGAGGTTTAGCATAGATTTTAGGAAGTTACTTTAAAGATATGCAGTAAATGTTTGCTGCCTCAATTCAGGGTGAGGTAGTTTTAGCAAAAATCAAGTCTTAAAGTGGCCTAGGTACAATGCAGACCTGATTCCCCATGGGGAGAACCTATTCATGGGTGTGGGTCCTGTGCATTGGACCTTGCTTTCCACTGGCCTTTCCAAGTGGGAGCTGGGCACCATGCAGAACGGTCTTTTATAAGAGGTCAATCACATTTTTAGACTAACAATGATTATGTGAAAAAGCGAAAATTGAAGTTCTGTCATATTTGTTCAAAAGAAAATAAAATGCTCAGGTCTAAATGTCATATGTACTGAATTTGTACACCTAACATTACAAAGTGGTCATGATAGGTCCACTTAGGTTTACTTAGGTCAAAGAACTAAGTAAATCAGGAAACATTCCCTGTTCATAGATTGGAACATTCATCATAGTAAACTTCGCAGTTATTCTTGTGTCAGTTTGCTAGGGTTGCTATAATGAACTACCCATAGATTGTATGGGTTAAACAACAGAAATTTATTTTTTTGTAGTTGTGGAGGTTAGAAATAGGAGGACAAGGGATCAGCAGGATTGGTTTCTTTGGAGGCTTCTCTCCTTGGCTTAGAAATGGCTTCCTTCTAGCTGTTCCTCCCCTGGTCTTTCCTTGTACTGTCTGTATGGAAGTCTCCTTTTCTTAAGACATCACTTATATTGGATTATAGCCAGCAGAATAACCTCATTTCAACTTAATTACTCATATATACACAAAAACCTGTATACTGATATTTATAGCAGCTTCATTCATAATAGCCCCAAACAGGAAACCATATTCAATTGGTGAGTAATTAAACTAACTGTGGTACATCCCTACCATGGTATACTAGGGAGCAAGAAAAAGGAATGAATATTGATTCACACAACACTCGTAGATGATTCTCCAGACAATTATTCTGAGTGGAAAATGCCAATCCAAAAAGACCACATTGGGTTATTCTTCCATTTATATAGTATTCTTTATATTAAAAATATATAGTAACAGAGAACATATTAATGGTTTTTGTGATTTAAGATTGGGGTGCCTCGGGAAGGGCATAAATGTGGTAATAAGGGAGAACAGGAGGAATCCATTCAGTGACAGAAATGTTCCATATCTTAAATATGTCAATGTCAATATCCCAGTTGTGGTTTGTTTATTTATTTATTTATTATTAGAGGGAAGGGATGGGAGGGAGAAATAGAACAAGAGATACACCAATCATTTGCCTATCTCATGCCCCCAACTGGGGACCTAACCTGCAACCCAGGCATATGCCCTGAGGTGGGAATCAAACCAGCAACCTTTCAGCTCACAGGCCAGCATTCAATCCACTGATCCATACCAACCATGGCCTGATTGTGATATTTTACTACAGTAAAAGATGCTACTACATTACAATGCCAAGCTGTTACCATTGAAGAAGACTGGGTAGAAGATGCTGATGATCTCCACGCATAATTTCTTACAAGTAATTTCATGTGAAAATACAATTATCTTTTAAAAAGTTTAAAAATGTATTGTAAGGAATATATAAATTTTAAGTGTGGAATTCGGGGCTCATTCCACACTTGGACCTAGAACTCCCCATCTTTCTGGAATCTTGATCCTTCTCGCAAGGAGTGATACATATAAAATGTAAACATATATATTAACACACATATGATATATGTAAAATATAAATGTATATAATAACACATATATAGGATATATAAACTATAAATGTACATAATAACATGTATAATATTTAAGACCTAAAATATAAATGTAGGCTGAAGAAAGTAGATATCTACATACAAAGTTGATAGTATTGTATTAATTACATACTTCAGTGAGGACCACATTTATACCTAAGGTTACAGAAAATCAAAAGTGATTGGATTCAGTTATCCTTTATATTATTCTCCTATAGATTAACACATATTTCAATTAAATCACAAACCAAAAATCCTATTTTCTCTAAATAATATTCCATAGGTTTTTAGATTCCTACATCACCACTGACCTCAAATCTACATATCAACTACATATTAAATATTTTAATTTTTCTAGCTACCATTTTAGCCATAGCTCACAACATTCAAAAACATAACAAACAAAAAACAGGAGAATCTTCAAAAATATAAAATCCAGTCTTTACCTGTCTTTTGTAAATTCTCCTCTAGATACACAAATGCTCATATTGTTCAGGTGAATAAGATATTGTCTGCCAACAAATTCAACTTTGTAGTCCCTGGTGATGAAACTAAAAAAAAAAAAAAAGCCACCTAATAAAAAAATCTCAATATCTATATTCATTGCCAGTAATTTGTTTTTCCTCACCCTTAAAATCACCAATGTATTTCTATCAATTAAAATTTGTCCAGTTAGAATTTTGAAAACATAATAAATTTATGTTATACAATTTCAATTTATTGTTGTGATTTTATAATCTATCAGTAAAAAATACCCAGCCTTAACATTTCCATTAATGTGTATTAGAAACAAGTTGTCCTTGCCCTCCCTATTTCCTGACATCCTGATAAGATTCCTGCAAATAGATAGATGTGTGTTGCCAATTTTGTAAATATAAGAGGAATAAAATTTTAGAAAACACATACAAAAACACACAAAAATAATTAATAAATATTTGCCTAATTTGATATTATGCAACCTTATGCTTCTTTTTACTGCAAATATATTTGCTTCAGTAAGTTTTAATAGAGGTTATAGAAGATGGTGGTGAGGTAGGAGGGAGGAAGAATAGTCCACTTCCCCCTACACATGGGAGAATAACCTAGCTGATCTAAGGCAAAACAGAGCAAACAGCCAACAGTACCCCAGCATATATAAAGATAGAAGACCAAAAATTGTAGAGGACGTTGAAAAACCAGACAGGAAGGAGAGTGCTTCAGGACAATAAGGTCTCTGGGACAAGTGTGGGGACCAGAGCAGCTGCAGACCCAGGCCCAGTGCCTACTGGGTCTGCAAAGGTATTCTTGGGAGAGATCCAGGTCAACAGCTCCCTCTCCTGCCAAACAAGGATTGAGCAACACCAGGAGAGACCTGGTTGCTTGAAGACAAAGAGAGGGAAATAAGGACTAAGTGGCAAACACACAGGGCTGTGAACACCCACAGAGTCTGTGGACGCTGGCCGGGGAGAGTTGAGAGTTGGGCCGTGATGGGCCTTGACCCTGATAGTTCCCAGTCTGGTTGGAGAATTGGGCTGTGTAAGAGGCCAGACCTCTGTAGGTATTGGCAGGCTTGATTAGGAGAAATTTCTCAAAAAGAAAAATTGAAAAAAAGAGACACGTTTGGTGAATTCTCCTGCAGCAGCCAATCTGGCCTCCTCTCCGCCAAGCCTGGTAGTGCTCCCAAGGTGGCCTGGAAGGCCCTGCATGCACTCCTGTAGCCCTGAGAAGGATGCATACCTGAACCTGAAGGACCAAAGACAGCCTGGCCTAGCATACACACCCACAAGCCAGAGAGGGCGCTCTGCAGAAGGCCCTGAGCCCACACCCCTAACCCCTGGAGGAGTGGGCTCTGAGGAAGGCCTGGACCCCACATTCAAAACCCAGGGTAGAATCACCCAGATAGCTCTAGGGAGAGTGTGCAGCTGAACTGTGGAACCTGAGGGACTAGAGGCTGCTGAAGAGCTAGGCTAGAGGCTGACTGACTGCAGATCAAGAAGGGAGAAAAGCGAAACCAATCAGCCCTCAGCCTACTGCAGCCAGGAAGACCAGCAAAACCAGTTTGGCCAGATCAAAGCCAACCAGAGGCTTTTTTTTAAAAGTAATTATTATTTTTATTTTTATTATTTTTTTATCTTTCGACTCCTTTTTCCTCTCATTCCTTCTTTCTTGTTTTATTCCTTCTTCCTTTCCTTCCCGTTTTATCTCTTCTTGTTTCCTTCTTTTTTTTTTTCTTAAATTCCCACAAGTAAGACAAAAATTCCTGGAACTGTGAAAGGACCAGAGCTGGACCCAAAAAGGGGCCATCCCAACAGCTGAGAGAGTGAGACAAATTACTCTCTGCTACTACAGAGAACCTGCAAGTTATTGCATATTTGTACTATCATTTTTCATTATTCTCACATCTTTTATTTTATTAGTATTTTTGTATTCATCTTCTTTCTGTTTACTCTTCTTTCTTTGGCTGGTTAAATTGTATTGTTTGACAGGTTTCCCTTGTTCCCTTTTTAATAGTGTATTGTTAATTTACTGTCCTTAACTTCACTTGTGTTCCATTAGCACACTACTCAAGGTCCTATACTTCCTATTCTTGTTATCCAGATCTTATAGATTCTGTCATATGATTGTTGCTCCATTATTATTGTAAATAATACCTGTTCCATATAATTGGTAAATACTACACAGTACCCCTTCCAGATGTTAGCCCAATTCATGATTTCCTGAACTCTATTACAGTAGTGGTTAACTCTATTTTCTCACACACTACACCTATTTACTATCCTTCACTCTCACCTTACCTCAGAATCTGACATCCCACAAGGTTTCTAGGTCCAACTCACAATCCTTCCCTCCACAACAAGATTCTTATCTTTTTTCCACCCTTTCTAAAAAGTGGATAGTTGGGTGGAATATCACAGTTAACACTATACATACCCAAAGATTGTCCTACTCTTCTTTACATGTTGGTACTGTAAATACCATAGAATAAACACTTTCTGTATTAAACCATTTTGACTTACCCCTCCAACTGATTAAAAAAAAAAGAGCAGGTGGAAACTGTGAACATGAGGATACCTGCTGTAAGAGGAAACCTAACAACAAAAGAATCACCAACAGATAACAACAGAAGAGGGTAAAGGAGAGAGTGAAAGCCACACTGACTTCAATCCAGTACCTATCTGGAAATACAACTAAATAGTGGAGGAATTACCCAGAAAAAACAACTGAACAGGTGCAAGACACAATCCTCAAAATCTTGTACACATGGTAGAACCAGCTTCAACACAACCTGCTCACAACAGCACAACAGAATGCAAGAGATGGTGGACAGAGTGACCCTCAGTTCACCAGCTGGTGTATAAGACACACCAAAGAAAGACCCAACAACAATCAAAACCCAAAGACAAACAAAGAGCCAACATAAACAACATCCTAAGATCAGTGAGATTGGGAGCTCAAGAAGACAGCACCACTGAATTTCACAGATGTTCTACCATGGAAGTTCATACCAAAACCCAGGTAGTCAGAACAGATCAATTTAAGAAGCTGAGGCTAACATAAAGAGTCTCAAAAACAATGGGAAGAAAAAGAATCCCTAAATGAAAGGAAAGGAAGAAGCCACAGAAAGAATGCCAAGTGAAATACAGGCTACTCAACTATCAGATATTGAGTTCAAAACAGTGGTTGTCAGGAAGCTTAATGATCTCACAGAGAATTACCAGAAACTATAAAGAAACTATAGTAAACTCACTGCAAACTATATCAACATGAGAAAGGAAATAGAAACTATCCACAAAAGCCAAGAGGAAATTAAGAATACAATTTCTGAACTGAAGAACACAGTAGAAGGAATCAAAAGCAGTATCAAGGAAGAAGAAGATTGGATCAGTGAGCTGGAGGACAAAGTAGAAAAAACACCCAGAAAGAGCAAGAAAAAAAAAAGAGGCTCAGAAAGAGTGAAGAGGGGTTAAGGGAAATGAAGGACAATATCAAATGTAATATCCATATAATAGGAATACCAGAAGGAGAAGGAGAAGAGCAAGGGATAAAAAAAATCTACTTGAAAAAGTAATGATGGAAACTTCCCTAATTTGATGAGAAAAAAAGTGCCACACAAATCCAGGAAACACAGACAGTCCCAATCAAGAGGAATCCAAAGAGGCCCATGTTAACACATATCATAATTAAAGTGGGGAAATTCCAAGACAAAGAGAGAATCTTAAAGGCAGCAAGGGAGAAACAGGAAATAAAATACAAAAGAGCGCTGATTAGGCTAGCAGTTGATTTCTCCATGGAAATGCCCCACAACAGAAGAGTGCGGTGCAAGAAGTGTTCCAAGTAATGAGAACCAGAGGCCTGCAACCAAGGCTACTTTACCTAGCAAGGTTCTCAATCAAGATACATGGCCAAATAAGGAGCTTTCCATACAAAAGAAGTTTAAAATACACCTCCACCAAACCAGTTCTGCAAGAGATGCTAAAAGGACTGCTTTAAGGAAAAGAAGGAAAAGAGAGATAGAGAGAAAGGAACACACGTACAAAAATGGCTATGAATAAGTACCTATCCATAATAACCTTAAACATAAATGGATTAAATGCTCCAATAGAAAGACACAGGGTAGCTGAATGAATAAGAAAGCATGACCCACATATATGCTGCATACAAGAGACCCACCGTGAAACAAAAGACCCAAACAGAGTGAAAGTGAAGGTCTGGAAACAAATTTTCCAAGCAAATGGACAGGAGAAAAAAAAGCCAGGGTAGCAATACTCATATTAGACAAAACAGACTTCAAAAAATGATGGGCCATAAAGGGATACCTGGAAGGTCACTTCATAATACTCAAGGGAAGAATCCACCAAGAACACATAAACATTGTAAATATATATTCACCCAATGTTGGAGCACCCAAATGCATAAAGAAAATCTTAGAGAACTTCAGGGGAGATATTGACAGCAACAAAAATATAGTAGGGGATTTTCACACCCCACTGTCAAAAATGGATAGATTTTCCAAACAAAATATCTAGAAAGATATTGTGACATTGAACAAAGCCCTAGATGAAATGGACTTAACTGATATATATAGAGAGAGCCCTACATCCCAAGATAGCTAAATACATATTCTTTTCAAATGCACATGGAACATTTTCAAAGATAGACCACATGATAGAACACAAAACAAGCCTCAACAAATTCAAGAAAATTGAAATTATACCAAGCATTTTCTTGGATCATAAGGGACTGAAACTAGAAACCAAACCCAAGCATTCAAAATCATGGAGATGGAATAGCATGATATTAAACAATGAATGAGTCAAGAATGAAATTTGAGAAGAAATCAAAAAGTTTCTGGAAACAAATAAAAATGAACTCACAACAACTCATAACTTATGGGACACAGCAAAGGCAGTCCTGAGAGGGAAGTTCATAGCAATACAGGCCTACGTAAAAAAGATAGAAACACTTCAGACAAACAACCTAACCCTATGCCTACAAGAATTCGAGGAACAACAACAAAGACAGCTCACAGCTAGTAGAATTAAGGAAATAACCAAGATCAGAGCAAAATTAAATGACATAGATACTAAGGGCACAATTCTAAGGATCAATGAATCCAGGAGATGGTTCTTTGAAAAAATGAACAAAATTGGCAACCCCTTAAACAGGCTCATCAAGAAAAGAAGAGAGAGAACCCAAATAAACACAATTAGAAATGAAAGAGGAGAGATTATGACTGTCACCACAGAAATACAAAGGATTATAAGAAATTGCTATGAAGAACCGTATGCCAAGAAATTTGAAAACCTAAGTGAAATGGACAAATTTCTAAAAAATATAGTCTTGCAAAACTCAATGAAGAAGAAGCACAAAGCCTGAACAGACTGATAACAGCAGATGAAATTGAAGCAGTAATCAAAAAACTCCTGACACACAAAAGCCCTGGACCAGCTGGTTTCACAGCAGAACTCTACAAAAAATTTAAGGAGGAGCTAATCCCTATCCTTTCAAAAAATCCAAAATGCTGGAAGACTCCCAAACCCTTTTTATGAAGTCAGCATTATCCTAATCCCAAAATCAGATGAAGACACAACATAGAAAGAAAATTTCAGGCAAATGTCGCTGATGAACATAGACGTTAAAATTCTCAACAAAATATTGGCAAATTGCGTCTAGCAATACATTAAAAAGATCATGCACCATGACCAAGTGGGACTCATCCCAGGGATGCAAGGATGGTACAATATTTGCAAATCAATAAATGTAATACATCAAAAAAACAAATGCAAAGACAAAAATCAGATGATCATATCCATAGATGCTGAAAAATGTTTGATAAAGTACAGCATGCTTTTATGATAAAAACACTCAACCAAGTGGTAATAGAGGTAACATTCTTCAACATAATAAAGACCATGAATGAGAGTCCTACAACCAATATCATTCTCAATGGGCAAAAACTAAAATCTTTTCCATTAAGATCAGGAACAAGGCAAGGTTGTCCACTTTCACCACTTCTATTCAACATAGTATTGGAAGTTTTATCCACCGTGATCAGACAAAAAAAGGAAATAAAAAGCATCTAAATTGGAAAGGAGGAAACAAAACTGTCACTGTTTGCAGATGACAGAATAGTGTGCAGAGAAAATCCAATAGACTCTGCCAAAAAACTGCTTGACCTAATAAATGAATTTGGCAAAACAGTGGGATACAAAGTCAATATCCAGAAATCAAAGGCATTTTTGTATACCAACAATGAAACAGCAGAAGCAGAAATAAAGAAAAAAAAAACCCACTTCACATAGCAAGAAGAATCATAAACTACCTAGAAATAAACCTAACCAAGGTGTTAAAAGACCTGTACTCAGAAAACTACACAACACTGAAGAAAGAAATCAAGGAAGACACAAGCAAGTGGAAATATATACCATGTTCATGGATTGGAAGAACTAACAGAATCAAAATGTCCATAATACCCAAAGCAATTTACAAATTCAATGCAATACCTATTAAAGTACCAATGGCATACATCACAGACATAAAAAAAAAATAAAAAATTTATATGGGACCACAAACACCCATGAATAGCTGCTGCAATTTTTGGAAAGAAGAACAAAGTAGGGGGGATCACAATACCTGATACCAAACTGTATTACAAGGCCACTGTAATCAAAACAGACTGGTACTGGCATAAAAACAGGCACAAAGACCAATGGGACAGAATAGAGAGCCCAGAAATAAACCAAAATCTCTATGGTCTATTAATATTCCACAAAGCAGGCACCAACATAAAATGGAGTGAAAATAGCCTCTTCAACAGAGGGTGTTGGGAGAGCTGTACAGCTACATGCAAAAAAAAAAAAAAAAATGAAACTCGAGCAACAATCTACACCATGCACACAAAAAAATTCAAGGTGGATAAAAGATTTAAATATAAGTTGTGATGCCATTAAAGTCCTAGAGCAGAACACAGGCAAGAAAATCTCAAATATTTCATGCAGCAATATTTTCACTGATATGTCCCCTAGAGCAATAGATGTAAAGGAAAGAATAAACAAATATGATCTCATCAAAATAAAAAGCTTCTTTACAGTGAAAGAAAGCAGTATTAAAATAAAAAGAGAACCAACTGTATGGGAAAACATATTTGCCAATCATACCTCAGACTAAGGTTTAACCTCCAAAATATATTAAGAACTTACATGACTTCACTCCAAGAAGATAAGCAACCCAATTAAAAAATGGGCAAGGACTTGAATAGATGCTTCTCCAGGTGGACATACAGAGGATCCAGAGATACATGAAAAGATGCTCAATATCGCTAGCTATCAGAGAGATGCAAATTAAAACCACAATGATATAGCACTTCACACTGGTCAGAATGGCCAGCATAAATAAAGCAACAACAACAACAACAACAACAACAAAAACAGTTTTGGAGTGGTTGTGGAGAAAAGGGAACCCTAGTGCTCTGTTTTTTGGGATTGCAGACTGGTACAACCCCTATGGAAAACAGTATGGAATTTTCTCAGAAATCTAAAAATGGATCTGCCCTTTGACCCTGCAAATCCACTGCTAGGACTATATCCTAAGAACCCTGAAAAACCAATCCAAAAGAACCTATGCACCCCAATGTTCATAGCAGCAGAATTTCCAACAGCCAAGTGTTGGAAACAAGCTAGGTGCTCATCAGTAAATGAATAGATCAAAAAATTATGGTACATTTACACAATGGTATTCTATGCAGTAGAAAGAAAGAAGGAGCTCCTACCCTTCATGACAGCATGGATGGAACTGGAAAGCATTATCCTAAGTGAAATAAGGCAGGCAGTGAAAGACAAATAGCATATGATCTCATCTTTATCAGAAACCTAAACAACAAAGCAAACAAACAAGCAAAATGTAGCCAAAGTCAATGAAATAGAGAACAAACTGACAGTGACCAGAGGGGAGAGGGGAAGGAATTTAAGGGGAAGGGGGAAGGAGGGAAGAGTTTGAAAGAACTAGTATAAAGGACACATGGACAATGACAAGGGTGGGGTAGAGATTGGAGGGAGGTGGGAAGGGCTGGGGGTTGGGCTGGGATGTGAGTAAAGGGCAGAAAAGTGTACTTGAACAACCATTAAAATAAAAAATGTTTTAATAATAATGATGAAAGTCAAATGTAGTGCAATTATAACAATTTATTTGAATCAGTATACAAAACCTAACCAAGGTGTTATAATTGGTTATAATTATTACATTTATTCTTTTCAATGGTGAAGATATGATATCCTTGTTTATTACAGTTCTGAAAATTCACTATTCAATAACTTAAGAAAGAAACAAAATTTAACGATTGTAAGTAATGTCAAATGCAAAGGTATTTTCTTATAATTTTTTATTTTAATTGTTGTTCAAGTACAGTTTTCTGTCTTTTACTCCCATCCTAGCCCTCCCCCTCCCTCCCATTTCCACCCCCTTAGTTTTTGTCCATGTGTCTTTCATACTTGTTCCTGTAAACCCTTCCCCTTTTCCACTGAAATTCCCTCCCTTCTCCCCTCTGAACACTGTCAGCCTGTTCTTTGTTTCACTGTCTTTGGTTATATTTTGCTTGTTTGTTTTGTTGATTAGGTTCCTGTTAAAGGTGAGATCATATGGTATTTGTCTTTCAACATCTGGCTTATTTTGCTTAGCATAATGCCTTCCAGTTATGTCCATGCTGTTGCATATGGCAGGAGCTCCTTCTTTCTTTCTGTTGCATAGAATTCCAATGTATAAATGTGCCATAGTTTGTTGATCCATTCATTTACTGATGGGCACCTAGGTTGCTTCCAGAACTTGGCTATTGTAAATTGTGCTGCTATGAACATTGGGGTGCATAGGTTCTTTTGGATTGGTGTTTCTGGGTTCTTAGGGTATAATCCTAGCACTGGAATTGCCAGGTCAAAAGGCAGATCCATTTTTAGTTTTCTTAGAAATTTCCATACTGTTTTCAATAGTCATTGTGCCAGTCTGCAATTCCACCAACAGTAAATGCAAAGGTTTTTTGTTATCAAATTGCTTTAAGTTCTTAATTATTTTCAAAATTTTCTAAGGCTTTCAAGTATATGTTTTCTTTATCATATACAGCAACACCTAAATAAACAGAAGACCCAATAAATTATAATCAGAACAAATTGATGCTCAGTAAATTAACTATGGAAAAAAATGAACACATTTAAATCAAAATCCATCTGACACATAGATATATATTACAATCAGACACATATTTCAACTTATTGACATACATTAAAAATTACACAAAAAGTGCAAAGTATTTATTGACTCTTGTATTCAAACTATCTTTCCTCTCTTGACTGACATGGACACTATAATGTTAGAAGTACAGAAGTATAATAACAAGCCAAGATGAATAATTTTAACATTCATGTAATAGTGACAATTTTCTCCCATGCTCTTGTACAAGCAAAAATAATTGCTTTTCACAAAATAATAATCTCCATTTTCACTAGTAGATACTAAAAATCTTCATGTTCAGGGTTATTTCTATTTTTCATTTCTAAATTTGAAGAAATCAATTCCCAACTTTTTAGTGCCTACAGTTCAAGTTAACATTTTCCATGTTCTATAATTCTAGGGTTTGTGCAGGTGTCAGTCAAGATTTTCAGATCAGCTGTTTTGATTCCTATGCTTTCTTCCTCATGAAAAATAAATATTTTCCTATTTCAGAAATTCCTCTTTTCAGCAGCTTCCATTTTATAGTTCTGACAGTATATGTGCATATTGGTGTGCCCAGAGTTGAGGTCAGGTTGTCTGGCTTGTTAGGTCTTCATTTACTTCTAATTTGGTGGTGTCCCTGACAGTAATACATTTTAATGTTTAGATGCAATATGTTCCATATCTATTTAAAATGAAAACATATGTATAAATACATATGACAATTATAAGCTTAAAATTTAACTGCCTTGCCATATAAAGTGAACTGTTTAAAATATTAAATGGAGAAAATCTGGTTTGCAAACTGAATCTAAATGTAGAGTTTGTAGATTTAAAGTAACCCTTGCCCATGGTTTGCTTTACTAAGTTTCCAAATATCTAAATCATATTTAACTTTACTGGGATTTCTCAAACTAATGACATCCAATTTATCACTCTTAACTCCTTGGGTTGTTTCTGACTTTTAGTAGTTGATAAAAGCTCATTACTAAGTGAAATGGAACCATGCTGCCCGGCACCTTGCTTGCTTTAGGGTCTAATCTCTCTCTCTCTCTCTCTCTCTCTCTCTCTCTCTCTCTCTCTCTCTCTCTCCCTCTCTCGCCCCCTCTCTCCCTCTCTCCCTCTCTCCCTCTCAGCACTGCATGAAGTGACACCTTCACAGCACAGTGTACTAAGCATTAGAAATCACCACCGTATTCTTTACCTGTAGATTTCTTCAGACCACCTTATTACCAGGTTTTTCAGAGTCACTGGGAATCTATTCAACATCGTTCATCCATCAGTTTTGACCACTCACTATATATTAGGTACCATGCTAAATAATGGGGATAAAGCAGGAAAACAGGAAAAGAAAAGAGACATAACTATGGAATGTACAAACTAGTTGGGAAGGTAAAGGCAGAACAGGAGCAAAAAGGATGCTCATTTTGGAAACTGTCATTCATGAGGCACAGATACTTTTGAAGTAAAAAGGAAAGGGCAATGAATGGAAAAATGCTACTCCTAGTCATTAACAAAAAGCAAGGAGCAAAAAAGAAAATTTAAACCATATACTGGCCAATCTATATAGTTTTGCAGTATTAAATTACAAAATATTATTATTATTACAACTTCTTGCATTGTTTGGTGATGAGTGTTCCCCAAGAGTCTTCCAGACAAGTTTTAATATTGCCCTATCAATATTTAGGAATACCACATGAGAGTGATTTCTCTTTAAATGATATTGGATTGATGTATGTAAGTACAGGGAGTTCATTCTTGAATGTGTGATTCTCTACCCAGACGTTATCACACAGTATATTCCCCTGAGCAATTATCATAATTTCACATACATTATTTAATTTACCACAATAGAGCTATACTAACTCAAGTTGTTTTCTGATAGCCATAATTTCTTTCCAGACAATGATATATTTATAATTAATTTGCAAGTCCTTATCCAAACTAGAAATCTAAAGGACTTGAGGGGTGATAAATGCCCCCCTTCACCACTGGCATACAGTCTATTCAGTCAACCATCTCTGTACAATAGTGAATTCTAGGTTATTTATTAATGAAATTCATTATCTGTTTTAGTGGCCTTTATTTTTATTCAGAGGAAATACTTTCCAAAATCAAAAACCATACAAACTATAAACAACCATATTAATGGACTAAAGCAAGTAAGCATCAAATAATTTTTAAAATATTTTAAAATTATTTATAATATTTTATCTTTCTAAAGTAGGGATATTTGTAATAATTACCTAAATACTCAATGTGATTCCTTTGAGAAGGTAAGTGTATTAAATTTGTTCCTCTGCTCACTTGAGTCAAGAAATCTGTTAATCAGAAATAAGCCTGATAGCTAAAACTCCTATGGAAGTTATTAAAGGGTTAGTTGTTACCAAAATGTATCAGAGGATCACCTATGTATGAAGAATATTAACCAAGTGCTTAAATGTGTTAATGAGAATATGAAAGGATATAAGGACTGGAAGTAGAAAGATCTAAAATTGTTGACAAGTAACTCCATGAAGCACTAGACTGCAATCACTGCATTTCATCTTCACACTCATAAAAATATCATTAATTAAGAGCATACTATTTCTCAGGTATTCTGTGAAGAATTTTGCATGTATTAATTCATTTAACCCTCTCCTAATAATACATATAATATTTTTCATATTTTAGAGATGAAGAAACTAATATTTAGAGAAGTTAAGTAATGTGTCTAAAGCTTCAAAACTTAACAGTGGCAGAGCTAATTATTAAACACAGGCCAAATAAGCACCAAAATGCTCATTTTTTCCTTTTCTTCTTTTTATTGTACAATTGGCATGCAAGTAATTACACATGGTTAAAGTTACAAATTGAAACTATTACCACAGTCAAGATTGTCAACATATCTTCACCCTCAAAAGTTTCCTCCGGAGACTTTGTACTCCCCTGCATCTCAATGTCACTTCATTATTAATTATTGCTTCATTGTGGGGAAAACTCTGCACAAGTCCCCCCATCTGCCACGGATGAAAATAATACAACCAAGACATGATCTGCTTGGGGAGGAGAGGTGGTAAAACTCTCAAAGGAGAAAGACCAAGAGCCCCTTCCTCAATGGCTTTTTATTAGGTTCATAACACACAGGAATACAGGTAAAGCTCATCAATGAATGTCAGGTGGCAAGGATCAAACAATAGATAACATTTCAAAGAAATCTGAGGGCTTAATCTGAGTCAGTGTCTGTCAGGTAAGGGAGTTGCAAAAAACTTTAAGAGACATACTCATTTCCTGCCCAGACCCTTATCATATGAATGAGAGCACTCTTAGTAAAGCAGGCTTCATAGAATTTTACAAATTCTTTCTTATGCCCAATCACCCTGGAACCCCCTCTAGCCAGCAGAGGGCTGCACCCCCTCCCCATCATGAATTCAGGCTTAAGTAGATTAGAGCCAGGAAGTCCTTCTCTCAGATGGAAAGGGGACTCAGGCTATGTCAAAATAGCCAGGGGAGATGAGGGTCTTTTGCCCCCACTTTGCAGCAGCGCCCCCGCCCTGAGTCCTTCCTTGACAGTTTCCCAAGTGATTGTGTCTGGCTTGGGTTGCCTTTCCTCTGAGGGGTCTTACCAATCATGGACTAACCAACCAAGCACTGGGGGCCAGAGATGGCAGAAGCAGCATGCTTACAGGGAAGATAAGCTTTGTTTCCTCAGTGGCTCACAGTCTGGAGATGGCTCACTCAGCCTTAGCCATGGGAGTGGGGGGGGGGTTTACAACTCCTGAAACCAGGCAGAGCAGTTCCCAACACTTCATGTTACATATCACTTAGAACATATGTTGGTGAATGCTCTTTGGAATTTAATTATCCCATTAAAATGGAATATATGCTTATTGGCTAAGTCTTTATCCATTTCACAATATTATCTTCATTTCTTTAGAAGAATTCCTTAAGTTAACTCCCTTTTACTAGAGATTTGCTCCTTTTAGTGAAGAGTGAATATTGTCTAACTCAGGCTCCAGAAATATGTTCGGGATAAAGGATTTGGGAATATATCCAGAAAATATAGATGTACCTTCATATTTTCCACTGTCAACCTGGGAATTTTCAGGGATTCCATCATAAGTCATTCAGTGGACTCAAGGTTGTCCTAACTATTATGGAAAAGCTTATAGGTTTCAGAAATAGATGTATGATAAATAGAATCTCCCTGATTTCTTTATTTAACAAATAGTAAATATATATAAAATATCTCCTAAATTTGTATATCTAGAGTTCATTCTCAAATGAAACAATTTTCTTATTTTTGTAAAGGTGATACTACATTCCTAAATAAGCGATATATTAAGCTCTAGGACATTGATACTTAGTGTTCGCCTAAATCAGAGGTCAGGAACTGGCATCCCTTTATTTGATTTCTTCCTGCAGGTAAGTTTCACTTTAGTATAGCCAATGATTTTTAGGTTCCATCTTTGCCATATTTTCTACCACTCTTCATTTTTTCAATTTACCTACCTTACTCACCAACACTACCTTCCTTGTCCTTAAAAGCACTGAAGTTTGTGACAGGCCTCACAACTTATGTGTGTAAAAGAGACAACGTTGATATTGACATGATAAAGTTACTGGTTTGTTATCCCCATGTGCTTACAGAATTACTGTAGTCCTGTAGAAAAATACATGCCTTCTTTCAAAGTACTTTCCAGATGTCTCCAGGAGTTGTCTCACATGTGATCATGAATAAATCCATTTCCATCATGCACTTCTACAACTGTTTGGGCTTTCATCAAGCATGTATACTCATATATCCACCATTACCTACCTCCATTCACTATATCTGGTAATCTATCATCTCCCACTGGTCCTCCATCATCTCCCATCAGGTATTCATCATTTGTCACTGGGCATCCAGCATCTGCTACTGGGCATACATCATCATTTGCTGAGCATTTTATGAGTACCGCCATGTCTGTTGGGCATAAATAGTCTTCCACCAGGCATTGTGGTCTCTGTTGATGCTCTGCCATTTTATCATGAGTGCCTTCCATGAGAATGCTGCTTACCTTTCTTGGTTGTTGTTATTTGATGCTGCCAAAGCTATAATCCCTCAAGATATCACATGGTGCTATATTTTCTCCAGTCTTTATTGTACTTATGATCCTTGCAAAAATTAAGAACATGCAACTACATAACTGTGGCATGTTTTGTTATCTAAACATTAAGAAGCAATGCTTGTCCCTGTTCCCTTCACAAAATTCCTCTGTAAAACAGCTTTTTATTTTCTTTTAATTTTAATTATAATTTTCTTCCTAGGGATTATATATCCTATAGAGCTGATTTAAAGACTCTTTACTGATGCCTTAATTCTTGTTCTCAGCACTCCAAACAAAAGTCTTGCCTCTGAAAGGCTAAGCAGTGACCTTGTCATTCTTGTTTACTTGTATAAACTGAGTATTTATCCCTGTCTCTGACATTTTTTAATGAATAAATGAAGGCATCCTTATTTCTTATAAATCCATTTATGAGATTAGATACTTGGGATTTCATAGCCCCATACCTGTGAATCTTTACTTTTTGGTTCAAATGTCTTCCCCCAATATTTTCTTTCTCTTTCAATACACAAAATTTCACTGCAAGCTCATCACAACAAGAGAAAAATCCTTTTCCTGGTAATTTTCAACTCTAAGTATAGAAAGGAAAAATGGCACTCAACATATTTACAGAAAATTACAGTACAGTGACATATATAAAGACTACAGTTCAGAGGTCCTGGGTTCTGTTCTTATCTGTAGAATCTGCTATCTCAAGTCATTCTTTGCCCTTATTTCTCTTCTCTCCTCCTTAGAAATATGCACCTTTTGAAAATTGCCTGTTTGATCTCGCAATAAATTCACAAAATACATTTATAATATAATTTAAGTTAACTTTCCAGTTGTGCCTATAAAAGGCATTTTACTACAGCAAATAGGCTGCACTATCTTAGTTAAGTAATAAAAACAGCTAACTAGCCCCGACTGGTATGGCTCAGTGGATTGAGTGCGGACCTGGGAACCAAAAGGTCACTGGTTCAATTCCCATTCAGGGCACACAGCTGGGTTTTGGACCAGGTCCCTAGTAAGGGGCATGCAAGAGGCAACCACACATTGATGTCTCTTCTTCTCTTTCTCTCTACCTTCCCCTCTCTCTAAAATAACTAAATAAAATCTTTTTAAAAAACCAACTAACTAAATGCTTGCTTAGTGCCAAGCCCTGATGATAAGGAAGGTGATAATAACAATAATTATATTTTCTAATCTTAACTGAACACTGTTAGGGGGTGAAAATTTTCTTCTACCCTCTTAAATTCAGTGCCAGGGACCTGCAAATTAAATTAGCCAAAGACAAATTAAAAGGAGAGTTTATTACTTATAAATACTGAGGCCTTCATAAAAAAAATAAAGACCCAAAGAAATAGACACAGGGATTTATATACCATTTTAACAAAGAGCAATAATAGTGGAGAAGTGACAAGACAAAGAGAAGTGGTTTTGGTTTCAAGGGGTTGTAAATTTTGAGAAGGTAAAATATATTGGGGAAACTAACAGAAGATAAAGGTTTGTTATGTAGGCTCAATCTTATGTAGTGTCAGGGGTAGTAAGTGTGTCTCTCTTACTAGCATTCAGAGGGAGACACCTTCATAAAGGGAAATATATACCCTACCTTTAAAGAGAAATGTGGAGAGTAGAAAGTTTTTCAGTATCTGCTGTTTCTCAATTGGCTTCAGCTAAAAATAATCCTTATGTCAAAGTGGCATATTTTGGGGCAGTATGCCCATCAGCTGATCCCCATCAGCATGTGCTCTGTGTCTGTTACCTTATTTAATCCTCACAACCAACATGCAGGGAGAATTTTACATATTTTTTTTCACTTTAGAGATGAGAGAAACCGAAGCACAAAATTTTACCTGATTTAGAGCCATAAAAGGGTAATATCCATTCTCACATAGATCACTGATATTAAAGGCTTCACTTTCCCAGCTAATTAGACTGGTATTTCTGCCACTGATCCATGGAAATGTGAAGTATGCTGTGTTTTTGTAATTTTTCCAAACCCTACAATGATACTAACAATGAACAGTTATTATAGACTTTCTAGTGCTACACATGATCTCAGCTGATAGACACTATTAGAATCATGACTTTTCTCAAAGTAATTTAAGTTCTGTGTATTTCAGACGTTATTAACACCTTTTTTAAGACACTGAGTGTAAAGGCCTAGGTTTCAGCGCCTTTGTGGCCATGAGATTAGAAAATGGAATTAAGAAAAAGTTGGAGAGGGACATGTATTATTTTCAAACAGTTGAAGGACCTTATGCTAAATAGTTCCAAAAGATTAAAGCAAAGTAAATAATAAAAGATATATAAAGAAGCCAATTATGCTTCAATAAAAATGGTCTTTATTGATGAAAAGCTGTCTTTCAAGGAGAGAAGCCTCCCATTACTGGATGCTATACAAAAAAAAATCTGCTTTAAAAAAATATTTTATGTATTTATTTTTAGAGATGGGGAGGGAGGGAGAAAGAAATGGAGAGAAATATCAATGTGCAAAAAAAACATCAGCTGGCTGCCTCCCGCACACATCCCAACCAGGGACTAAACCCACAACCCAGCAATGTGCCTTGACTGGAAATCAAATGAGCAACTTTTTTCTTTGCTGAATAATTCCCAACCAACTGAGCCACATGGGTCAGGGCCAAAAAATGTCTGCTTTGAATAGGAGGTTGAACTAAATATTTTTCAGGTTTACTTATATCTTTCAGATTTTATAATTAAGTTTCCTACTGCTGTTACTTTGAAAGAGTTACTTGTAGTCTGAAATTCTCATTATGGAGGTGGAAGTAAAGTTGTGTCCCCTTATCTTCAGTTTCACATTATGTAGTTTCAGTTACCTGTGGTCAGCTGTGGTCCAAAAATGTTAAATGGAAATTTCCAGAAATAAACTATGAATATTTTTTAAGATTTTATTTATTTATTTTAGAGAACAGAGAGGAGAGGGAGAAACATGATGTGAGAAAGAAACATTGATTAGTTGTCTTTTGCACATGCCCAGATGGAGACTGAAACTACAACCCAGGCATGTACCCTGACTGGGACACCAACCTGTTACATTTTGCTTTGCTGGAAGATGCCCAACCCACTGCATCACACAGATTAGAGTTACAATTACTAGGTTTATGTTTTGGGCCATTCTGAGTAGCATCATAAAATCTTCCTTCCTTCTCTGTCTAGCCCAGGACAGGAAACATCCAACTTCCAGCATGTGCACACTGTATATACTTTTCACCCATTCATCACTTAGTAACTGTCTCTGTTACCAAATCAACTGTCAAGATATTGCAGTGTTTGTGTAACCCTTTTGTTACTTTACATGATCCCAAAGCACAAGAGTATTGAAGCTGTCCATTTGAATATGACAAAAAAGAAGCTACAAAGTGCTTACTTTAAGTAAAATGTATGTGTAACATATAGGAAAACTGTAGTACATATAGAATTAGCTACTCTGTCCATAGTTTCTGGCATCCACTGGCGGTCTTGTGACATATCCCCTGCAGATAAGAGGGGACCAGTGTATTGTACCTTTGTGAATGACAAGGACATGCAATGTAAAATTACTATCTTGTACAACAGGGTTACATTTCAAATGCGCTTTTTTTTGTATCTATGCCCTTTATAATCAATTTGATTAGTCCCAGTAAGAGACCTTAGATGGAAAATTTACTCATTAATTATATATTATTTTAATAACTCAGAATACCTTTCATCTCTTGTTGTCATATTAGTGAACATAAAAGAAAATTTGTATAGAATGAATGAATTATATATACATAACCCTCACTCTTAAACACTATAAAATGATTAAGAATAGCCTATTTAGCCTTTATGTAAAAAGGCAGCAATTCAATCTTGAAAATTGTCTTTCATATGCTAAGTAGAATATCTTACTACTATGAATCTTAACTGTCCTAATTTATCTCTCTATACTCCCAACACAGTGCTTTAACTGTGTAGTATCTGGGTCCTTTGACTAACTGTTAAGAGTTTCTTTGTTTCTTTTTCTCCTTAGTCAAAATCCTATATTCCAAGTGCTGAAATTTGTGTTCCAAATGAAAGATCAAAAATCTAAAATCAGCCCTGGCCAGACAGCTCAGTTATTTATAGCATCATCCAGATATGCTAAGATTGTGGGTTTAATCTCTGGTCAGTACACATACCAAGGTTGTGGGTTTGATCTCCATTCAGGGTGCATGTGGGAAGCAACCAATCGATGTTTCTCTCTTACATTGATGTCTGTCTGTCTCTCTCTCTAAAAATCAATAATTTAAAAAAATCTAAAATCTTTATATTCTAATTTTTCCACATTCAAAATATAGCAAAAGCAAGCTGCTTACCTTTTTTTCACATAGTACTAAGTCCAAAAAGTACAATTTGTGAATTGTTCTTTCAAACTTGATGACTTTTTATGCATTTTAAATAAATCAACATACAAAACATGTACAAAAAGATTTTTTCAGTGTGGACTTTATTCACTGAAAAATATTTAATAAAAATAGGTGGAGACAAAATTTTAATTACTAGCCCATTTATCTGTACTTTAATTCTTTACTTACATGTTCAGGGTCTTTATGGAAGTATGTGCAATTGCAAACTAACCCATACCATTGTAACTTTTTATTGCTATTTTCTATACAATTGTATAATCACAGCATCTGTGGATTTTAACCATATTCAGAATGAAGCAGAAAAATTAGTCTGAATTAGTACTTGGAATGCACATAGAATAACTAGGTTGGGCCATCTTCTGTAGAGGAAAAGATTTCCTTATTCTAAATCAAGACAATTTTTGAAACTCAAAAGAATTACACTAGCTAATAATAAAGCATATATTCTCCTCAGAATTGCATAGGAAAAAACCTTGCAGTGAAACTCAAAGAAACACATTTAATTTTTATTAAGCGCTTATTTATTTTTCTATTCTCCTTTGCCCTAACTCATATACTCTCGGCTTAATATCTCCCTCATATTTATAGGGAAAAATAACTTTGCAGCTTTCCTATTTTCAGAACAAGGACAGAGATGAAAGCTAAATATGTGTTATTGAACTAATAGTTAAAGCTAATTCATGTATTTAATTTCAAATGGAAAATGTATTGAAAATAGAGATAGATGAATAATAAAAAGTAAATTCCATATATTCATAGAAATATTTCTTAGGATGGGAGAAGGTTAAGTCTCTAATTTTCAACTTCTAGAAAACCCTAAGATTATAATCTCTGTATATACATGAATTTCACCAGGGTGGCACATATAAACCATTGTAATCAACCCCTGTGCCCTCTAAAAGGGAATATGGAATAAAAAATAAAGATAAAAAACTATTTCCACCACACATTGTGATATATGTTGCTTAGTTACCAATAAAAATGACATTTTAATAGGAAATATATATAAGCTAAATATATAAAAGTTATTTATATACATACTTGAATTTTGACAGTTTCACATCCTTAGTTCCAAATCTAGCTAAGAAATATTGTGTTTCAACTGGACCTTTTTGATCAAATGATTCTTAAATAATTCCATATTAACATTGTGATTTTGAGCAAATCAATGGATATCTCTAAGAATTAGATTCTCCTTTATGAATGACAACCTTTTATTGTGTAACGATCATGTTAAGTATTTTAAAGTACATAATCTCACTTAGCATTTACTTTATAGGCATCTGTGAATATTAATGATTGGAAGGGAAAATATTTAGTAAACTATAAATGTCTATATAATTTTAAGATATTATTTTAATATTACATTGAACCAAGCCTCTATCTACAAGTAAAAACAATATGTATATGAAAATATAAATTATGTATTCCCATGCCTACCAAAATAAATGTTCTGGAATTATTTTCTTGCTTATAGTATATTTTTCAGTTTAATTATAATAAAGTAAGGTAAATTTCTTGTAGTTTATGTAGATTAGGAGAATTAAATGAATACTTTGTCAGAACATATTTCATTTCAAAATATAAAGACAATGTTTGAAGACATTTCACAAGTATTTTTAAAATGCAAACTTTGACAAATTAATCAATTAATTTTTACTGTTTTTATTCTTCTAAAAGTCTTATTTTTATTCACTATTATTTTACTCATAAATAGTAAACTCTAATTAAATTAGTTATGTAAATGATACAATGAAAGAAAAAAAAATGTAGCCCTGGTTGGTATGGCTCACTGTATTAAGAACCGGCCTGTGAACCAAATGGTCACCAAATAAATTCCCAGTCAGGGCACATGCCTGGATTGCAAACCAGGTCCCCAGTAGGGGCCCATGTGAGAGGCAATCACACATTGATGTTTCCCTCCCTCTCTTTCTCCTTCCTCTCCCCTCTCTAAAAATAAATAAACACTTTTTTAAAAAAAACTCATCATTAAAAAAAGTAAGAAAGAAGATGTAGTTAGAGAATCTAAGACTCTATTTCTAATGTGAAATAATATAACAATGTAGTTAAGAACTGTCCAATTTTTACTGTGAAAAAAAACAAAAACTGAAAAGATATTGCATATGTCATTAATATGACATGTGTATCCTTACCTGATGTTCTCTTGCAGTTTACTTTCAAATATGTGTTAGGATTACAAAAAAAGACAATTTAAGATAAACAACAGTGATAGTTAATAGGAAAAATAAGAGTAAGCAGCAAGAGAAAAGGAGACAGTTACCTACAAAGGAGTTCCCATAAGGCTATCAGCTGATTTCTAAATAAAAAAAAAAAAAAACACCTTATATGCAAGAAGGGGCTGGAAACAAGTATTTGAAGTCATTAAAGGCAAGGACCTACATCCAAGATTACCCTATCCAGCAAAGCTTTCATTTAGAATGGAAGGGCAGATAAAGTGCTTCCCAGATAATGTCAAGTTAAAGGAGTTCATTATCACCAAGCCTTTATTATATGAAACATTAAAGAAACTTATCTAGGAAAATGTAGATAAAAAAACACAATAAAATGACAACAAACTCACACCTATTAACAAATGAACCTAAAAGAAAATAAAAACAACAAAAACAGAAGCTAAGCAAACAACCAGAACAGGGAACAGAATCAGAGAAATGGGCATCACACAGAGGGAATTCAGTGAGGAGGAGGAAGGGAGGAATAGGCTGGGAAAGGTACAGGGAAGAAGAAGCATAATTAGTAGGTTTATAATAGATGGCAAAAGATAAAAAATGGTATAAGAAACAGAGGACTCAAAGAACTTATATGTACAACCCATGGACATAAACTAAGAGGGAGGAATGCTGGAGGGTTGGGGGACAGGGTAGAAGGTGGTAAAGGGGGAAAATTGGGAAAACTGTAATAGCATAATCAATAGAAATACTTTAAAAAAGAGTATGAAAAGCTAAATTAATAGAACAACAAAATTAAACTTAGATTCATCTTACATTTTTACCTATTGCTTTTTTATTCATGTGTACTGGGACAGAGTTATGGCCTTAGGAAAATTTTATATACTATACAAACATTAACAATGTACAATAGTATATTAACAAAAATAAGGCTAATAAATAGTGATGAGTATGATATATATATTGGGACTCAGCTACATTCCAAGTAATTTATTTAAATCTCATGACTTAATCAAAAATTGCTTATGGCAGGTGTTGTTATTATTCACCTTTTACAGATAAGAAAATATATTATGCAAATAACACAAACCAATTTTTAACACAAACTTCTTTTTAAATTGTGCTATAATGTACAAAGATGTCATTTTTATGATAATAATACTGAAAATGGGGAATGGAATGAAAATATATTGAACCTAAGTTTCTGTATGCTATTGATATTTACTATTAATCTTAAAATTTTTGTATTTAAGATGCACAATATAGGGAGTATCTTCTATTTTGTATGGTGAGGTATGGATTCTACTTCAAAGCCTATGCACTTTTTAAAAAATATTTTTATTTATTTGTTTGTTTATTTATTTATTTTTAGAGAGAGGAGAAGGGAGGGAGAGAGAGAGAAACATTGATGTGAGAGAAAAACATCCACTAGTTGCCACTTATACCTGCCCTTACTGGGGACCAAACCCACAAAGTGGGCATGTGCCCTGACTGGGAATCAAATCCACCACCTAACCAACTGAGCCACACTAGTCAGGACTCAAAGCCTGACTAAGTAGGACTCTTTCCAGTGTACTTTACTGTGTCGCACAAAGAGCAGTTTTTTTTTAATTTAATAATTGTACTTGTATTGTCCATCAAAACCTCAGAACATTCTTGTGTTATAGGTTTTATCCATGCTTAATAAATCTGGCAGGGAAAAACTTTATACATGTAGACTTTTAAAAAATGATATAATAAGAAAAAATACACAACAGGTTTAATCATTTTTTCCAGTAAAGAAGAAGCCAATCCTCACAAATGTATCTTACAGAAAATGACACATTCAGACAGGAAATATAATCAATAATATTGTTGTAACTATGCATAGTTCCAGGTGGGTACTAGAAATATCGAAGGCAACACTATGTAAAGTATACAATTGTCTAACAACTAAGCTGTACACTTGAAACCAATACATAATAAAAATATTTAAATAAAAAGAATAATATATTTTTTAAAAAGGTCATTTTTTTACTTATTCTTACGTTATTTTATTTTATTTTTTCCTCCATTTTTTATTGCTGTTCAAGTACAGTTGCCACCATTTTCCCCTCACCACTACCACCCACCCCAGCCATTCCCAGTTCCCACCATTGATCCTATCCCTCTTTGGTTTTGTGCATGTATCCTTTATAGATGTTCCTGAAAATCCTTCCTCACCCCTCCATGATTATCCCTTCCTACCTCCCCTCTGGTTACTGTCAGTTCGTTCTTAATTTCAATGTCTCTGGTAATATTCTGCTTGCTTGTTTGTTTTGTTGAGTAGTTTCCACTTATAGGTGAGATTGTATGATATTTGTCTTTCACTGCCTAGCTTATTTCACTTACCATAATGCTCTCTAGATCCACCCATGGTGTTGCCAAAGGTAGGAGCTCTGTCCTTCTTTATGCTGCATAGTATTCCATTGTGTAAATGTACCACAGTTCTTTGATCCATTCATTTACTGATAAGCACTTAGGTTGCTTCCAGCACCTGGCTATTGTAAATTGTGCTCCCATGAACATTGGGGTGCATAGGTTCTTTTAAACTGGTGTTTCAGAGTCCTTAGGGTATAATCCCAGCACTGGAATTACTAGGTCAAAAGGCAGATCCATTTTTACATTCCTGAGAAAATCCCATACTGTTTTCCACAGTGAATACACCACTCTTCATTCCCACCAACAGTGCACTAGGGTTCTTTTTTCTCCACAACCCCCAAAGCACTCATTGTTTGTTGATTTGTTTATGATGGCCATTCTGACTGGTGTGAAGTGGTATCTCATTGTGGTTTAATTTTCACCTCTCTGATGGCTACTGATGCTGAGCATCTTTTCATATGTCTCTGGGCCCTTTGTATGTCCTCCTTGGAGAAGTGTCTGTTCAAGTCCTTTGCCCATTTTTTCATTGGGTCATTTATCTTCCTGGAGTGGAGTCATGTGAGTTCTTTATGTATTTTGGAGATCAAACCCTTGTTTGAGTTATCATTGGCAAATATGTTTTCCCATACAGTTGGTTCTTTTTACATTTTAATGCTGTTTTCTTTAGCCAGGCAGAAGCTTTTTATTTTGATGAGATCCCATTTGTTTATTCTTTCTTTTATACCCCTTGCTCTAGGAGACATATCAGTGAAAATACTGCGTGGAATATGTGAGATTTTTCTGCCTATGTTCTCCTCTAAGACTTTAATGGTGTTACAGCTTATATTTAAGTCTTTTTTCCACCTTGCATTTATTTTTGTGAATGGGTAAGTTGGTGATCAAGTTGCATTTTTTGCAAGTAGCTGTCCAGGTCTCCCAACACCATATGTTGAAGAGGTAATTTTTACTCCATTTAATGTTACTACCCCCTTTGTCAACTCTTAACTTACCATAGAGACTTTGGTTTATTTCTGGGCTCTTTATTCTGTTCCATTGGTCTATGTGTCTGTTCTTATGCCAGTACCAGACTGTTTTGATCACAGTGGCTTTGTAATACAGTTTGATATCAGGTTTTGCGATCCTGCCTACTTTGCTCTCCTTTCTCAAAATTGCTGCAGCTTATTGGAGTCATTCATGGTTCCATAGAAATGTTTGAAATGTTTGCTTTATGTCTGTGAAATATGCTATTGGTAATTTAACAAGGATTGCGTTGAATCTATAAATTGCTTTGGGTAGTATGGACATTTTGATGATGTTAATTCCTGCAGTTCATTAGCATGGTCCATGCTTCCATTTGTTTGTGTCTTCCTTAATTTCTTTCTTCAGTGTTGTATAGTTTTGTACAGGTCTTTTACCTCCTTGGTTAGGTTTACTCTTAGGTATTTTTTTATTCTTCTTGTTGTACCAAATGGGATCTTTCCCCTGATTTCTTTTTCTGATAGTTAATTGTTGGTGTACAAAAATGCCTTTGATTTCTGAATATTGACTTTATATCCTGTTGTTTTGCCAAATTCACTTATTAGGTCGAGTAGTTTTTTGGTAGAGTCTATTGGATTTTCTGTGTACATTATCATGTCATCTGCAAACAATGACAGTTTTGGTTACTCCTTTCCAATTTGGATGCTTTTTATTTCCTTTTCTTTTCTGATTAATGTGGCTAGGATTTTCAATACTATATTGAATAGAAGTGGTGAAACTGGACATCATTGTGTTGTTCCTGATTTTAGCTCCTTATTTTTCTACACAATATCCTACTATCATGATAATGTTTTTCTGGGTTTTGGAAGGCCAGCTACTGTTACTTTCAGAAGATTCTTAATATATTTTTAGTGAAATAAGCCAGTCAGTGAAAGACAAATACCATATGATCTCACCATTAACAGGAACCCATTCAACAAAACCAACAAGCAACCAAAGTATAGCCAAAGACATTGAAATTAGGAATAGGCTGACAGTAATCAGAGGGGAGGGGATAATGGTGGAAAAGGGTGAAGGGTTAACAGAAACAATGATAAAGGACATAAGGATAATAACAAGGTGGGGTAGAAATGGGGGAGAGAGGCGGGGAGGGCTAGGGTACTGGGAAGCTGTGGGGGGAAAAGGCAAAAAATTGTATTTGAACAACAATAAATAAATTTTTTAATCAACTTGAAAAAAACTAAATGAGGATGATAGTTATTTTTTGTTGTACCAGTTTAATTCCTTTGTTACATTTTTATATGTTTAAAAAATGTTCTTAGCAGTAGCTCTAGGACTTAGGATATGCATCTTTTTATTGAATTTATTACAGTAAAACTGGTTAACAAAATTTTACAGGTTTCAGGTACACAATTACACAACATATCATCTGTGCACTCTATTGTGTGTTTTCCACCCCAAGTCAAGTCTTGCTCCAGCACCATTCATTCTTTCTATACCCTCCTCCATCTTCCCTACCCCCATACTCTGATGGTAATATTTTAAATTTTATTCCCATTTAAAATTAATGTATAATTCATAGCCCATAAAATTCACACAGTTGGGCATTCAACAACATATAATTTCAGAATAGTTTCATTACTGCAAAAATAAATACCAAACAAAGTAGAAGGTATACCCTGTATTATGTATCTTAAATAAAAATAGTTTTAGGATTGATATTAAGTTTTGTTTTAATTTTTTTTTTATTTTAGTTGTTGTTCAAGTACAGTTTTCTGTCTTTTACTCCCATCCCAGTCCAGACCCCTAGTGCTCCCCTCCTCACTCCCATTTCCTCCCCCCTTAGTTTTTGTCCATGTGTCCTTTATATTTGTTCCTGGGACCCCTTCTCCTTTTCCCCTGAAATTCCCTCCCCTCTCCCCTCTGGTTACTGTCAGCCTGTTTTCTATTTCAATATCTTTTGTTATATTTTGCTTGCTTGTTTGTCTTGTTGTTTAGGTTCCTGTTAAAGAAGAGATCATGTGGTATTTGTCCTTCACCACCTGGCTTGTTTCACTTAGCCTAATGATTTCCAGTTCCATCCATGCTGTTGCATAGGGTAGGAACTCCTTCTTTCTTTCTGCTGCATAGAATTCCATTGTGTACATGTACCATAGTTTTTTGATCCATTCATTTACTGATGGGCACTTAGGTTGCTCCCAGCACTTGGCTATTGTAAATTGTGCTGCTATGAACATTGGGGTGCATAGATTTTTTTGGATTCGTGTTTCGGGGTTCTTAGGATATAATCCTAGAAGTGGCATTGCCGGGTCCAAAGGCAATTCCATTTTTAGTTTTCTTAAAAAATTCCATACTGTTTTCTATAGTGGTTGTAACAGTCTGCATTCCCACCAACAGTGTACTAAGGTCCCCTTTTCTCCACAACCTTGCCAACACTTGTTGTTTGTTGCTTAGTTTATGATGGCCATTCTCACCGGTGTTAAGTGGTATCTCATTGTAGTTGTAATTTGCATCTCTCTGATAGCTAGAGATATTGACCATCTTTTCATGTGTTTCTGGATCCTCTGTATGTCCTCTTTGGAGAAGCATCTATTCAAGTCATTTGCCAATTTCTTAATTGGATTGCTTGTCTTCTTTGAGTAGATTTGTGCAAGTTCTTTATATATTTTGGAGATTAAACCTTTGCCTGAGGTATCATTGGCAAACATGTTTTCCCATACAGTTGGTTCTCTTTTTATTTTAATGCTGTTTTCTTTGGCCATGCAGAAGCTTTTTATTTTGATTGAGATCCCACTTGTTTATTTTTTCCTTTGTGTCCCTTATTCTAGGGGACAAGTCAGTAAAAATATTGCTGTGTGAAAAATCTGAGATTTTCCTGCCTATGTTCTTTTCTAAGACTTTAATGGCTTTCAGGCTTATATTTAAGTCTTTTAGTCACCTTGACTTTATTTTTGTGTATGGCATAAGTTGGTGCTTGAGTTTAATTTTTTTGCATGTAGCTGCCCAGTTCTCCCAACACCATTTGTTGAAGAGGCTATCTTTATTCCATTTTATGTTTCTGCCCCCTTTGTCAAATATTAATTGACCATAGAGACATGGTTTATTTCTGGCTCTCTATTGTGTTCCATTGGTCTATGTGCCAGTTTTTATGCCAGTACCAGCCTGTTTTTATTACAGTGGCCTTATAATACAGTTTGGTGTCAGGTATTGTGATCCCTCCTACTTTGCTCTTCTTTTTCAAAAGTGCAGCAGCTATTCGGGGTCGTTTATGGTTCCATATAAATTTCTGAAGTGTTTGCTCTATATCTTTGAAATTAGCCATTGGTACTTTAATAGGTACAGCATTGAATCTGTAAATTGCTTTGAGTAGTATGGACATTTTGATGATGTTAATTCTTCCAATCCATGAACAAGGTACATTTTTCCATTTGTTTGTGTCTTCCTTGATTTCTTTCTTCAGTGTTGTGTAATTTTCTGCATATAGGTCTTTTACCTCTTTTGTTAGGTTTATTCCTAGATATTTTATTTTTCTTTTTACTATATCAAATGGGATTTTTTTCTTGATTTCTACTTCTGCTGATTCACTACTTCTGCTATTCTGCTGAATCTGCTGATTCAAAGGTATACAAAAATGCCTTTGATTTCTGGATATTGACTTTGTATCCCACTGTTTTGCCAAATTCATTTATTTGGTTGAGCAGTTTTTGGGTGGAGTCTATAGGATTTTCCATGTGCACTATCATATCATTTGCAAACAGTGACAGCTTTGTTTCCTCTTTTCCGATGTGGATAATTTTTATTTTTTTTCTTGTCTGATTGCTGTGGCTATGACTTCCAATACTATGTTGAATATAAGTGGTGAAAGTGGACAAACTTGTCTTGTTCCTGATCTTAGTGGAAAAGCTTTTAGTTTTTGCCCATTGGGTATGATGCTGGCTATAGGTCTCAAATATATATGTCCTTTATTATGTTGAGAAATTCTCCCTTTATCCCCACCTTGCTCAGTGTTTTCATCGTAAATGGGTGCTGTACCTTATCAAATGCTTTTTCTGCATATATTGATA
>PVKM010003661.1:44343-56357 GCA_004027735.1 Carollia perspicillata | reverse complement strand
CAGTTCACTCCCTGTAAGTGTACAATTCAGTGGCTTTGAATATATTCACAGAGTTGTGCTGCCATCACCGTGGTTCTAGATTTTATTGTCCCCCAAAGAAAAGTCATACCCTGAAGCAGCCCCCCCACCCCCAACCTTCTTTTACCCTAGACAACCACTAATCTACTCTGCTTCTATGGATTTACCTATTCTGGGAATATAATATAAATGGAATTATACAATACATGGTCTTTTCTGACTGCCTTGTTTCATTTAACATATGTTTTCATCCATGTGGCATGTATTAGTACTTCATTTCTTTTTATGGCTGAATAATTGTATGGCTATACCACACTCTGTTTATCCTTTCATAATGGACAGATATTTGGGTTGTTTCTTCTTTGTCACAATTATGAATAATGCTGCTCTGAACTTGTGATGTAAGTTTTTGGGTGGGTGTATGTTTTCATTTCTTGCCCGGGACTGGAATTCCTGGTTCATATGGTAGCTCTCCGCTTAAACTCGTGAGGGACTGCTACACTCTCTTCCAAGGTGGCGACATCATTGTACACTCGTCCCAGCAGTATGAGGGTCTTTATTTCTCCACATCCTCAACAACACGTATCAGTCTTTTTGACTCTAGCCTTTTTGGGGGGTGCAAAGGGGTTTGTCATTGTTTAATTTTGAAATTGCCCAGTAACAGTGATGTTGAGCGTGTTTTCATATACTTACTTATTGACCACTTGTGTATCTAGAATGTCTTTTCAGTTCCTTAGCCCATTTTAAAATTGGGGTTAACTGCTAAGGATGAGTTGTAAGAATTCTTCATGTATTTTAGATACAAGTCCCTTATCAGATGTGTGATTTGCAGATATTTCTCCCATTTAGTGCATATTGAGACCTTAATAAAATTTTGTTGAATAAATATTTGAATGTTTGAAATTATATTTCTGTTACAGTGTTTTTATAATATTAGAAGTTAGTCATTTATATATTAATTTTCAATGTTCCTCACTTAAACCATTAAAATATACCAAAATAACTGATATATATTTTATCATTTTTAAATTCATCATTATGATTAGTGAGGTGTTTAAAATTTTAGTGGATGGACAAATAAAAACTTGGAATATAATTTTCGGTTTAAAAATTTGATATTTGTTTCTTTAATTGTATAGATGGAAAAAGTGGAAGCAGATCTAACTAGGTCCAAGTCTCTCCGTGAGAAACAGTCAAAGGAGTTCCTGTGGCAAATGGAGGATGCCAAGCAACGATACGAACAGCAGGTGGGTCTTTCATTTCAGTGATGCCATTTAATTTTCGACGCACATATCATAAAATCTATATCATAAAATCTCTGCACAATGAAAACGTTACTACGACATCATTACCAATATATTTGCAATATTTAAAGTATTTGTTTCAATAAAATCCAGCAACAAAGAATTTTAATCTCTACCGATGTATATCCTGACAGTTTTTAAATCTGAATGTTTAATTGAAACATGTATTGTGATTCTGGAGTTCTGTTGCTGTCAGAACACCAGTTCTACTTATTCATTTATTGAAGAAAGAGTTTCGAGTACCCACTATGTACCAGATATTGTTACCGAAACTGGGCAAAGCAGTCAGCAGGACCAACAAGTGTCCTTTTCTCAGGAAGTTTTATGTTCAGGTGGGCAGCTAGGCCTTGAAATAAAAAAAGGAAATAATTTCAAAGAGTCATATGCAAAGAAAAGAGGGTGTGCCCATAGGCCTGGCCAGGTGGAGGGTGGGAAGGAGGTTGCAGCACTGGGAGGTGGTCGGGGAAGCCCCGGCAGCGGGGACCCTTGTGCCCAGAAGAACGAAAGCCCAGGAGGAGCCAGCCAGGCGGTCTCTGGAGGAGCAGTGGTCCGGACTGGAAGGAGAGCAGACGCCCGGCTCCCGAGAGGAGCGCACGCCGGGAGCGCTGACGGAACAAAAAGGACAGTCACGGCCGGTCGAGTGGAAGTGTGGAGAAGAAGGTTCCAGCCTGGGGAGTGGGAGCAGAGTTAGGAGAGGACTAGGACCCAGGGGGCAGCCCAACGAATTTAGATTTCGTTCTCATTGCCACTAACTTATTAATAAAAAAGGTTTTATTTTTGTCTTCTAAGAAATGTATTCCTGCTAATTCTTAGCATATTTAAGATGGCTATTAATTTTTACTTGTCTGTCTAATTTTCTTGCCTCGTTTTCCTGACATCTGAAAAAAAATGTTAATTAGTTTAGTCAGTTAAGAAAATTTTTTCTAAAGACAATATTTGAACCTTTTTAGTTTGGAAACCTGAGTAATTTTTTCATGATTATAGTTTAATCCCTTATTAAGTGGGTTTTACATCAAGAACTAGTGAACCTGTTGGCAGTGGCTGAATTTTATTTCCTCTCTTAGTAATGGCAGGTAGCGGAGTGCCTGAGTTCCATGAGGGAGGTCTGATCCGACATGTGACCTCCGGTGGTTGTATTGTTGTTTTAATCTTAAAATAGTGGCAAAAATACCTAAGTTATTTTCAGAGGGAAAGGAGTTATAAAGACAAAAGCTTGGCCTCCCTTTTTTTGTTGTTGTTGTTATTTTCATTATCTGGATTGTCTTGCAAAGGAGAAAAACATAAGAAATGAACTGAGTAAATGATCATGTAGAAACATCTTCAGCCTTGTTGTTAATAAAATTCAAATTAGAATTGACAATAATGTGCCATCTAAAGTTGGCAGAAGTTTAGTAAAATTGGTCTTTTCAAATATAGCTAGTGACATTATAAATTAATACAGCCTTTTTGGAAGGATTTTGGTAGTATCTAACAAGAATCATGAAGAGTGTTCACATCTCTGGCTCAATTATCCTTAACCTTGAAAATCAGACAGAAATATTTAAACAACGATGTTAAGTATTTGTCAGATGCTGGAATCACAGTTGATTTTTTTTTATACCCCTCTTTCCATGTTGTGACAGTGACATTCTCCTTTTTAATGTGACAGTCACTTTGTTCATGTAAAAATACACGCATATAAATTCATTTGAAAGGAAAGCTTCAAAGGCTTTTCTCAGAAGGATAGATTTAAAAATCTCCTGAACTTTTGTCTTTTATAATCTTGGTTAAAATATACTTAATAGGGAAAATTGATTAATTCTTTAAAGAGTTGATGTACTAATCAAAACCATACTGTATTTCTTCAATTTTTCTGTATTTCATTTTCATGAAAAAGAGATAAATGATATAAATGTAATACAAACCTACAACAGGAATTTGCTTAAACCCACCCAAGGATCTCTCAGGTTGGTGCAGGGTTCATCCATTTTTTTTAACCCTTCCCGTGTCTCTGGGCCTGTTCATTGGAATCGATGCTGAGGATGAAGACTCCAGGCAGTAACTCATGAAAAAAAAACGTAAACACAGGAGTGTGAGCTAGTCGATTTTAGGAGAATATTTATCTATATGATAATAGTACATAATTTTTTAAAAACTTTTTTTCAGCAGAAATTTCTGTTAACTGGAACAGTATTCTCCCCATGTTAAAGGGTTGTTGTTGTTGTTTTTCTGTGAAAGTTTTTTAGGAGAAAGGATTGGCATATGGTAGTGGTCCCTACAAGCCAGCACACACTCATTAAATATGAAGCCATTAAACTAAGCTCACTTCCTTCTTTGAACCAGGTGTCCGGGCTGGTATATAAGGAAAGAGGAGTAGATGCAATATACCTAGACTTTACTGAGCCACCAGGCATGGCCCTTCATAAAGGAAATATAGGAAAATATGATTTAGATGTTGGTGCATTCATGTGGTTAAATGATAGTTTAAAGGGCCATCTCTGAATGACTAGTGTCAACTTGAAATGTGATCGCTAAGTCTCTCAGTCCCTGGGTGATGATACAGAAGTGGTTTCCTTCTTGTTCAGAGTTCAGAGGAGTAGTTATTATGTAAAAATGAAGATTAGTTTTCTGACTCTCAGAACAGCTGCAATTAAGATTAAGTGTATTGGGGTTGAATATAGAGTTCATGCTTCAGTTTAGAAAATTATCTGCGGAGAGTATGTGGCGCGGCAGGTGTAGGGGATGTGAGGGGTGTGAGGTGTGCTGACGGGGAAGACATGAGTGCCTGGGACGGCGGGGTAAAAGGTTAAAGACGTGGTGTCCAGGGTTTTGTTCATCTATCGGGTCATATCAGGAAGAAGTCGATGCCATTTACTCCTGGTAAGGGGACACTGACAGACTCAAATGTGTTCGAAGGAGCGCTTCCATAATACAGAAAGGGTTGGAACTATGTGAGAGGGAATGCTTAAAGAAATAAGGATATTTTGCCAAGAGAAGGTAAGACTAAAGAGAATTGCATGTGTATTTATAAATTCAAGGCTTATAACTCAGGAAAGGTTGCAGTCGGTCTCTGTGATAATAGTCATAATAGTTAGCAGGGCCTTCCTTACCTGGGCCAGGTACCATTTCTACACGCCGTCCATGACCTCGGCCACTTTCCAGCTTCACAGTATTCTGTGAAGCACGTACCCTTATCCGTTGTTGCCGTACTCTGTTTGGAAACTGAGGCAGATCCAGTCAGTGTGTGGCCCGAAGTCCCACCTAGTCAGTAGGTGATGGAATCGGAACCTGAACCTGAGCCATGGTCTTCCTCTTCGCTCTAGCCCCTCATGGCGTTCCAGGGCGCAGAAGCTGAACCCGTGTGCAGATGGAACTGTGAGGAATATGTGGGCTCATTTCAAAGTAGTTCTTTCCTAAAGAATCACTCGAATGTGCAGCCATTTGTCTCATGAGAAAGCACGCTCCCCACCCGAGTGTGTTGAAGTAGCAGTTGGGATTACTGAGGGGCTGTCCTCCGCAGAGGTCCCTTCCAGATCCGGGGCCAGCCGCTTGGCCCCTCCGTGTGTCTCTGCACAGGTGTAGGCATCTCTGGCTCTGCGCAGACTCACCTGCCTTCCTCACGGGAGTTTCTTACCCCAGGCCTTCCGCCTACCTTCTAAGTGGCCATTCAAGTGCAAGCGTGAAAACTTTTCTGGTCTCTTGTTTTCCTTTTCTCTAAAGGATAAAAATCTTAAATGTTAAAATCTGAAATAGTTATAGATGGCCTTGCACGCTGGGGGATATTTAGATGCTGAGCACCCTGGCCTCTCCCGCTGGGGCAGTGGTCCCTGGGGTGGTGAGCCAGGGCCTGGGGTGTGTGAAGCTGCACCCGTGTTTCCTGAAGGGTTGGATTCACATGATTATTTGTGGGAAAGCAAATAGTTTTACTGTTGAGGTAATATTTATTTTAAAACAAACATAGACTTTCCTGTTTTGTAAAATGCAAAGTTCTCATGAATTTTTAAGATAAAATAGGGCATTTCAAAGAAACTTCCAGCTTGTCCTCAGATCCCCCAGGGGGGAACTATTCATTTTCACTGCTGCTAGGGGTACTTTGGTGGAAAATTTTTAGAAGCACTTATCCAGTTTAATCCTTACATTTTATAATGAGGAAATTGACATCCCGAGAAATGAATCATTTGTGCCTTCTGGGCCTAAGCTTCCTTATTCAGTTTTAATTTTTGAGCCCTTCCCATATAGAAAGCATCATGCCAGGAACTGTAATGAAGAGAAAAAAGCAAAGTGGTATTTTAAAATATTTTAGCCCAAATGCAGGCATAAAATGCGCACACATGGAGACAAAAACATCAAACGCACAGGATAAACACTCCCACAAATAGCCTGTAAAGCCCAAGCTTTCATCACGATTTCCTGTTTCTTTCCTATATAACACATTGGAACAAAAAAGACAATTGTAATTGTCTTTTCACAAACCTCAGTCAAGTCGGAGACAAACAACAAAGCAGGCATGCTAGGATTTCCTGAACCATGGAGGGTTTTTTTCTTGGCAATTCCATCATAAGTTTAGATATTATATCTTCTCTTTTCACTACAAAGCCTTTGAAGGGAAATGTATTTCAACAGACAAACAAGAGGTGAAATTCTCCAGAGTGAATCAATATTATTGTTGATTATGAAAAGCAATGAAGGACCAACTCCTTACATGTTACCATTATTTGAAACCTAAAATATTTTGGTGGCAAAGACAGTAGTTAAGGTAAGACAGAAATTACAGAAGCTAGACAAGTGGGAAATTTGAAGGTCAATTGAGATATTTAAAAAGCAGGTAGCATGCAATTCCCAATTTTTTCTCTGTAAATATTTTAGTGCTTAGTTATCTAGACCTGTAAGGTAAAATAGCTAATAACATAGGCTTATTTTAAAATGGGCTATTAATCTAACTGGAAAAGGATATAGTAGCAAGCAAGAGACAGGAGATAGAGGGACGCTCTTCACTGATACAGGTTCCCAGGAAAGCATTGGAGGGGCGGGGCAAGCCTGTGCCGTAACCAGTGAGGAGAGAAAGAACAGATGCACAGAAGTTTGTAGATCTGTAGTAGTACATTCTTATTCCTGGAGGGTTTTCTTTGTGGGAGAGGAGGCAAGATCATTTACTGAGGCTGGAGGAATTACATGGACAGCAGAGCTGATGGAAGGGGGGTGGACTTTTGCAGTCATTTTGGTGATGGCATGGCCAGTCTGACTGGAAACACTTGGTGAAAAAATTGTTTTTGGTATTGAGGTCACAGATCAGGTTAATGACCATGAATTTTTGGATCTTCCTAAAAGCTCTTCAAAATGGATTTTCATATGATTCATTGATTTATACATCTAATATGCTCCTTTGACTATCTTTGTCTTGCTCTTCTTGCTTCCTTGTTATACCCTTTTTAAAGTTTTTTGGCTTGGCTTTCCTTTTCCAGTTTGTAATAAATAATTTGGGAGCTTCAGCTGCATATCAGCCCTTTGTTCCTCAGTGGTGATCAAGACAAATGCAATTTCTGATCCGGTGATGCTCCAAATCTTTCAGATTATTCTTTCTCTAACCAACAAATCCAGGCAATGCAGCTGTGCTACAAGGCACAGATGGGTCCTGCAGGCAACAAGCACAGGGCCAATTTCCTGGCCCATTGGAGCATCAGAATCAGAGACGCAGGCTGTGACGTTCTGGAGCCCGGGCCCATGGGTCCAGGCCAAGTACCAGGAGCCTGGGTTCCTAGAATGGGCACTGATAATTAGTGGAAGGTGTGTTAGATAGGATCTTTTTTTTTTTCTTTTTGCTTGTAATTTTCTCATGTATTTGAAACAAATGGCATCTTTATCTGGAATGGGAATTAAGAAAGCAAAGCTGAACTCAGTTCTAACCATTAACTATAGTATGAATTGTATATTATATATTTTTTTCTAGGGATACTTCATTTTAAGAATGTTTCCTAAGTGATGATATAGCTAACTGATGATTCCCATTCTCTGGATACCTTAAAAATCTAAAATTGAAACCGTGTCTTTCAAGTCACTCTTTATTTAACACATGTTGCTGAACATGTTGTTGTTTGCTTTGTGTGAAACACTGTTCCAGGTACTTGGGATATGGCCATGAGCAAAGTAGGGCCACGGTGCTCACAGCCCGGGAGACCCCGCCCCGCACACATGCTTGCTGTCGCTCTCTCAAAAGATAGTGTAGGGAAGGTGATGACAGTTGCTATGAAATAAAGCAAGGTAAGATTTTGTAAGTGAAGCGTCTATTTTATATCAGGTTATTATTTTATATAAGGTATTACTTTAGATATGGTTGTCAATGAAGGGCTCTAAAGAAGTGATTGGATGTTAAAAGTGATTGTTAAAGTGATATGAAAACCTGAATGAAGTAAAGGAGGAACCCATACAAAAACCTGATGTAAGCAAAGAATGCTTCAGGTAGAGGACACGGGTCGGAATGGGCCTGGAATGGAGCGAGCTGGAGGGAGAGCGGTGGGAGCTGTGCTTGAGCAACTGCTGTGGGCTGTGGAGGGCAGTTTGGGTTTTATTCTGAGTGCTATGGGGAGCTGCTGAGCATTTGAGCAAGACCCAGTTTGCACTTGAAAAAGATCTGTGTAGCTGCCGTGTGAAGCCCTGGCTGTGCTGGAGGCAGGGGAGGAGGCAGGGAGGCTGATCAAGAGACGACTGTAGTCGTCTGGTGAGAGACGGCTGTGGTTCGGACTAGGACAGGAGGGGTGGCCCAGTGGCCGGCGGTCAGGCTTGGGATGTGTTTTGCAGACAGGACTTGTTTTGTTTTATTCTGGGGCACAACTTTCATTTAATAATTGGTGAGTGTTGTTAATGTTGGTACCGTCAGTCATCATCATCATCATCATCGTCGTCGTCATCATCACTTCATCATTTTTAACTTGTAAATACATAAACAAAGTATTAGCTGTGCCAAGGGTGTAATGTGTGAGTGTATTATAAATCAGAATTGTGTATGGATATTATTTATATAATGGGTGTGAAAGAGAGTGTGAGGGAGAGAGGGAACTTGCATGACTCACAGGCTTTGCAACCGGGTGAATGGTGGTGACAGACACCGACATGTGAGTTGAAAAAAGAAGGGAAGTCCCAGGACTGAGCCCAGGGGCCAACGATAGAGATGGGGAGAGGTGAAGGAAGCAGTGAGAGAGACCGAGAAGGAGCCGCTGGCGAGGTCGAAGGAAAAATGAAGAAGGTGTTACTTCTCATAAGCCATGTGCAGCAAGTGTTTCAGGGAGGAGGGAGCACGTACCAGTTGCAGGTGTTGCTGAGAGGGGCAGTTAGATGGAGGCTACGAACTGACCATCGGATTTGGAAACTGACCATCGGATTTGGCAAGAAGATCTTTAGCTCCCTCTGCAAGACCAGTGCCAGTAGACTAGGAGAACTGAAGTCTGAATGGTGTGGGTAAAGAGAGAATGGGGCGTGAGCAACAATTTTGAGGAATTTTGAAAGAAAAGGGAGCAGAAAAAATGGGATGGTAGGTAGAAGGGTAGGTATCCAGGGGAAGTTTTTAAAACTGAGATCCAGTAAAAACGTGCTTGTTTGTTGAGGAGCGTGATCCAGTGGAGAAGAAAGTGTGGATGATACGGAGAGTGATAGGGTAATTATGGGACAGTCGCGCTTAATTTGGCGAGAGGGACTGGAATCCATGCAGATGGCAGGACGCACCTTAGGTTGCAGCAAGAACAGCCAGCCATTGGAGTCAGGAGAAGGGCAGAGACTGTGCAGGTGGCCGAGCCAACGTGGTGGCGAGGAGGATGGAGTCACTGTCTTCTGATTCCTCCAGGTCCTATTTATTGATTGCACCAGAATGCCACCTTTTCCACTCACAATTATGGCTAATTGTGAAATGTTGTAGTAGGTGATGTCAGGAAAGTGAAAGGAAAGGAAAGGCATAACCCATATATTGGAGGAGGTTATAACCAGGCTGATGTCTTTGTCCTTCCAAATTCCATACTAGCTGGGAAACTTGGATGATTTTTATATTTCATATTCATTCAAAAGCAGCAATGTACTAGATTAAGACAAACTGTATGTGTTTTAGAGAAACAAACCTGAAGTGAAATAAATTAAAATTAAAATATGCACTCAAGACACGTTTTTACCAAAAATGTTGAACTCTGTCTAAGAGGGAATATTGTAATTAATGAATTTTCTCAATTTGAGTGGCGTGCGTGAACCATCATTAAACCGTGAAGAAAAAACTTCTTGAAGCATTGGACTGTCTGAATCATTCCTGGGTGTTTTAATAGAGATCTGGCAGATAAAAACTCAGAAAATATAGAAAGTTTTTCAGAAAGTTTTAAAAGCTCAGGGTAATTATTGTCACTCAGCACCTGCAGGTGCCGGGTGTTTTGAAGTGTGCTAAATGGGAAAGGAAATGGGACTTGCTTTCACACAGCCAGCATCCCTCAGCTTTCTTTCAGAATCCCTGGTGCGCTCCCAGCCTTCAGCCCTCAGTGCGCCGGCGCTTCGGGGCTTCCGCAGGGGTGCGTTCCACGCTGGTGACGGTTGACTAGAGAGGGAAACGATGAAGAAGTGGTGTATGCTGGCAGGCCCACGTTCCACCTCTAACAGCAGTTAGCACAGTAATGTCAACCCTTCAGATAAAGAGAACTCGCGTGACTCAAGCGAACTGTTCATTGACGGATTTCACGGACGGCTCTTTGCATTGCAGCAAATGTCTCACCCTGGAGCCACCTTGCCACCCACAGACAACGAATTCTGTTTCTGCGCTCGCCACACTGTTGACTTTTCACTTTTTTGTGTGTGCCTGTTTTTATTAAGAAGTTGTTCAAAATATCAGACTGTACCGTGGTATTTTCTGCATTAAAATGTATTTTTCCTCTGACTCCAAAGTTTCAAAGTAGATTGTATATGTCCCTAAGTTTATCTTTAAGGCCATCTTTATCTCTCATGAAATGGGATGTCCAATAGTACATTTTACTTCATATAACTGCAAGTTTTAAAAAAAGATTCCAACAGTTTTTAGTAAGGCCACAGAATCAGTTTGGTGAAATGGTGCTAGCAATTGACCTTGTCACACTGGAGCTAAATTTCTGGAGCTCTAGAGAATTTGTGCTATATCAAATGTGCTATTTTGTGAATGCAAGTGGGAAACTGCTCGGAGACATGACCTGATGATCTAAGTCTGTCCTCTTACATGGAAAAACCAGCGCATGACACGCTTGTCTGTTAGTGTGGCACGAGTTTGTGTCTTGCCACGAGTCATATGAGTGATATAAAAGTAGCACTACATTGTACAAGAAGCAAAATTTGTTTGCGGGGAGCCCTTGGATGGGATGTCAGATACTGTGGAAGTGTTGTCCGGCAAGCCCTGTAGAAAAGTTCCTGTCGTTCGATGGCTAACACGTTAAAGCAAAGTGCCCTTGAACTGTTCCTAGTCTGATGTATATAACTGTTCACAACATTGAACTGATCTTCATCTCTTTTTAAAAAATGTAGCATGTTTACAATAGTATGTGACTGTACTGGGTAGTGAGCTTCCCTACTAGTCTAGTCAAATTGATTCAAGGTGGAGATGTCAGAGCTGCCTGGGCATAGTATTGAGGTCGAAATTCTCAGGAAAAAGTGCTATTGGAATGATTTTGTTACTCTGGACCCAGGAGGCCTAAAAGATACTGCCTTCAACCGAAGGTGCTGAGTAATGCACCAACGGTAGGGACACCAATGTCACTGAATAGCTGTGTGGCAGCTTCCTTCACATGCCAGGGCCACACCGTAGGAGGGGCTACCATGAAATTGGGCTGCCTCCTTTCAGGTGGCTGGCAGATGGAAGGTTAGGACGGTGTCTTGCTCCTCAAGGATCTGTAGTGATAATGAATACAGCATGGTGTTCTGACAGATGAGATGGACAGCGACCAGTGAGAGTACTAATTGTACAACATCGAGAACAAAGTCCAGAGCCAACAAGGGAACTTCCGGCAGTTGTCCGCTTCACTGGAAAACCATCCTTCAAGTGTCCAGATCTAAGTTCATAGTTCATAAACCCAAACCCACATGTTTGAAGGGAGACCTTGCCCCTCGATAAAGATATTCCCCCAAAGGGAGCTATTGCCATTCGACATGGTAAACTCACACAGTGAAGAATCAAAAATTCTACCAAAATCTTATCTTTTAGAAAGGACTATTGTTAATCACATAGAGCATCATTTCAGAAGTTTCTGTGAGATAGATAAATAAATAAAAGGATAATTTTCAGAAACAAATGTTTACAAACAGGATTATGCTATATTTGCCACTTACTAAAATATTTAATGTTAAGTGAAATCAATTCAAGTAAAGAAAAAAGAGGAACTGAAGATATTTCTGAAATTTAGAAAATGTTTCTTCATAAGAGATTATTTCTTAGAATAGTAAGAAATAAAGATTAAAAATACATTGAAGTTAGAGTCATTTTCAGATTTTATGGTTCAGTTTTTTTTTCTAGTTTAAAATTGAATTTAACATTAATTGAAAATGTTACATCTGTGCCAAACCAGTATACTTTCTTTTTTTTGCATATTCAAAAAACTTTGTATTAAAATACAGTTAACATACAATATTATATTAGTTTCAGGTGTACAACATAGTTATTCAACATTTATATTCCTAAAAAAGTGATCACCAATGTCTAGTAACCAAACTTATCATGATATTATTTTT
>PVKM010003661.1:0-44243 GCA_004027735.1 Carollia perspicillata | reverse complement strand
TGAGTTCTTTATTTTGATTCACCTGTGACTAGTAATATATCATCATTAAATTGTTTTTTTTTTTTCAAGAAAGCATATAATTGTTATATTCGCTGCATTTTGGCATGGTTGAGAATCACTATATTTTTTTGAAGGATAGCTTGGCTGGGAATAAAGTTTTCCAGTTATCCTTTTTCCCCCTAAAGTTTTACATGCATTGTTCCATAGTCTTGTGGCAACTAATTATTGTTCTTAATACAGATTCTTTATTATCTCCTGATTGCCTGAATTTCCTCAAGAGTTTTTGGTTTTCAAGAGTAATTTGGGTTTTATAGTCTTTAAGTTTTTCCATGTTTGAATTTAGTTATAGTATTCTAGAGCCATTCTTTTCCTCAACCCAAATTAGTTTTTCTTGGTATACAGTGTACTCCTTTGACTCACACATCCATCTGTTCATTCATTTCAGAGAAATCTTTTTTAAAGATTTTATTTATTTATCTTTAGATGGGAAGGGAAGGAGAGAGGGAGAGAAATATCAATGTATGGTTGCCTCTCATGTGTCCCCTGCTGGGAACTGGCCTGCAACCCAGGCATGTGCCTTGACTGGGAATCGAACAGCGGTGGTTTGGTTCGCAGGGCCACACTCAATCCACTGAGCTACACCAGCCAGGGCTCAGAGAAATTTTTTGGTAAATCTATCTATACATGGATTTTCTTTTTCTGTTTTCTCTCTGTTATCTTCTCTTTGTCGCCATGGGCCTTTACTATGATTATGCCAAGTCTCGTCAGTAATTAGATTTGTAGCATGTTTATTCAGCTTATTACTGTTCCTACTTTAGAATTAATTTTGTGGTGGAGTTATTTTAATCCTTGGCTTGTTGTTTTATCTTTTTGTCTTGAAGGTCTTTTTCATTGTACTCATGTTCTTAGGAAGTTATTCTTTCACTATCATTTTTTCTGTTTTTGAAGGTGTGTTTTCCTCCTCTCCAGAATGCTGGCCAACCTTCCTTCTTTTCTCCACCTATTGTGTTCAATTCTTTTATTCCCCTGATACTATAAATTTATAGTTGTCTAGATATTTTTTTTCCTTCTCTTGCTTGCGCTTAATGTGGGCAGCTCTGTCCAAATCTACTTGTTTTGGTATAATATGCATGAACTCCCTTTGATTCCTTTTCTTTATTTTCAGCCTGTTTTCCTCTGAGTTTCATTGTGAGGGCATGGATATTTTGTTGCATTTACTTTTTTCTTACTTATTAAATCTTTATTGTATTTTTCCCATGCATTTGTGTTTCTATCGGTTGAGATTATGATAAGGATGGAGGAGGAGAACTTAATTGGAGCTCTGAGCAAGTTTTGTTAGAGAAACTGGTAGCTGCTCTTTCAACATTTTATTAATGTCCTACACCAGGGTTTGTGCTCTGCATTAGAAGGTTTTTTTCTTTTTTAAGGGAGCTTTGAAGCCCATGCTTCTATCAGGGAGAATAAGCCACAGTTTTTCACTTTCCCAGTTTTATTCATGTCTTTCCAGCAGCCATTTCTCTCCCAAGCAGTTACCCTCCCACTCCCAGCCCGGGCAAAACAGGGTAAAGGGAGTGATTGATCTTCAGTCTATTTCTCTCCAAAACTGGGGTATTAGAGAATATTCCCCAACATTATTTTATCTTAGCAGTTCACCTCTGGGGCATGGGGACAGAGTAGTAAGGTCTCACCGTGCCATGTCAGAATCTTCTTTCTTTTTTTCCCTGTCGTTCAAGTATGGTTGTCTCCATTTCCCCCCCACCAGCAGCCCCCCGCCAGCCATCCTCACCTCCCACCATCGTTCCCACCCCACTTTGGCTTTGTCCATGTGTCCTTTATACACGTTCCTTGACAAGAATCTTCTCTTTCTTCCCTCAACCACCACCTTTTGAAATTTATGGCCAAGATGATAATCCTCTTTCTTTGTTAGGTTACTGCCAGTGAATGTTCTCTTGTTTTGTTTTTAACTTTTTTTATTTATAATTTTTAGCTTCCTCTGCTATCTTTACTGGGGAGTTCCAATGCCAGGTGTGTCCAGTATGAAGCAGAGGCTGCCTTGGACTACAATTAGTTCTTCATTTCTAAAACCAGTCCAGCAACAGGGCATCGACTGATTATCAGAGCGCTGCAGGGAAGATTCCTGGTCAAGATTAATGCTGTAGTAGGTAGCCTCTAAATCACTCCCAGCTCTTCAATTTTCATACTTATATTCACTAGGTCTTTAACCCATTATACCAAGGCTCATAGAATATAAATTTTATAGTTTGGTTATATTTGAGGTTATTTTAGTTAGTATGTGGCAACATAACTTATCCTTTTTAATGTGTTAGGTGCATCTGGCACTTCTGTAACTTATGTTCCTGGTTTTAGAATTTCTGACATGTTATTGGGTATGTGTTGGTCTTTCATGTGTTGTGTACTGAGAAGTAATGACTTCATTCCCTTTGTCTTCCTCTGTATAAGATTATTGAGACATATTCAGGCTGTATTTGCTTGCACTAATTTTACTATAAACTAGTTGCCAGGACTTAAAATATATATTCCAAGACCCCTAGAAACTTGGGTTTCTAGCAGTCCCTCCTTGGTCTCTCTCAGAGCCTGGTATGTTCTCCTGTCCTTGAAGCTTTCATTCTAAATTACAAGGCTGTCTTTACCCAGCCTTAATTAAGCAGATTTCTTGGTGATGATGCATCTTATTTTCCCTGTAGCATATACAAAATCTGTCCAGAAAGTATCCATCCGTGTACTATGAAAAATAGAGACCTCTATTGAAGAAGATACAAGATACAAGGAACATTGTACATAGGACAATGACAGCTCAGTCCCCTTCAAAGTAGGCACCTTGGGACCACACAGAGTCCTCCCAGTCACCATCAGTTGCCCCGTTGTATTTTCCTGAATCTCATTGACAGTCTGAAATCTCTTCCCTTTCAAAGGTGATTTTAGTTTTGGGCAAAGGCAGAAGTCACATGGCACCCAATCTGCGCTGCGGAGGGTGGAGGGGGAGGTCCAAGTCACTTGGGTGATTTGATGTTTCACCAAAAAGCTCTGCATGAAATGTGATACATGAGCGGGCACATTGTTGTGATGAAGCTGCTAATCACCATTTGCCCATAGCTGTGGCCGTCTGAGTCATCCAAATAGTTTCCAAGAAAGGAATGGTCAAGCTTAACACAAAATTTGATGCAGATTCGTTGCTTTACTCACTCAGTCATTTTGAATGTGACAGGCACACAGTACACACGCTCACTCAACAGTGTCTGCAGCCCCCACTGACTAGTACAGTGAAGTCGTCATTGTTTACGCATATGCATTACAGTCCACTATCCTTGGCTGCCAGGTTACATCGATGTCATATAAGCCATTCTCGTTATATTAACGATGGTTGGACTTTTTCCAGGCAGACCTCGTATTATAGGTTTGGGATGACCTTGACTTAGAGACCATGTTGACCACTCAACATTCATCCCTGTGGATGCTGTCTACTTTTACATCCTCTAAATTTTCCATGATTTACCACCTCCTGGTCAGCATTAACTCCATAACAAATTATTGCCCATCAACCAAAAGTGTCTAGTAGACCAGTGTAAGGAGGATGTGCTACTTCCTCTGTGTCTTTGAGATGTGACCATAGGTAAAGGACCAAACTGGAAAATCCAAGAATTATTTTAATATTTACTTATACAAAAGGGTTTAGGAACAAGTAAAACATTGCCTTTAAATGTAGATCCACCTTCATGATGTCCTCTGTGGTTATGAACCCATCATCAAGATGTTTCCAGAACACTGGGTTTTTCTCCTGGGCTCTACTATTTATCAGGAGAAGGCACACCTAGGCAAAGACCAGAAAGCACTTATAACATCTAGAAGTTGGCCAAGCAGTATTGAATCAAGTACACAAGCCTAAGCTACTTCACTTTAAAAGATTCCAGCAACCTTGAGATTTTTGTATTTAATTAGCATCACTGAGTAACAGGCCCTGACAAAACAACAAACTAATGATAGTTTATGAACATCTATGTTTAGTCTTGAAATTTCTTCATCTATTTAATTTGTTCCTGACTTGTTAGAATGAATAAACTCAGATTTGAAGCTGGGCAGGATCATTGGTCAGTCTATCAGAAAGAACTCTTCCAATGGCAGAGAAAGTTACTCTGATCACGCATCATTCCCAGAACCTAGAGCAAAGGGGCACCATTACTAACAAACTCACAGTGGCTTCTGGTCACTGATCTTTTTCTAGGGGGAAAAATCTGTAATTCTTCTGCCTTAATTATAGGTCAATTGGTTATTTTTCCCTAGAATATTGTAAAATATTTTGCTTTCTATCAATTTTAAACCACACCTGTTCTCCCAGTTTTTCTGAGGCTTTTTGAGATTTCAGTGGAACTTTCCATCTCTCTCCATCTCCTTCCAATGTGTTGTATAATTGAATGATTTTCAGTAAAATGTTCAACTTTGTTATAATGATGCTCGGTAGCATGACACTGAGTAGAAATGATAATGTGTCTGAGAACTAAAGATATTCTTACTCAATAATTCATATAGTTGGCTGGCTGAAAAAAATGCAGTAATATCAATACATTTTTAAATTCTCTCTTATTGGAATTAACATTGTAGTTGTGTGGAGCACAGAATAAAGCATGTAAATTTATTTTAAATAATCCAAGAAAACTCCTCTTTACTACCTTATATAGTGTTTAAGGAGAAAATTGTTTTTTTTCCTATATATTACCAATAGTAGAATAATATGGAAGAAAGATTCCTACAATTTAAATAAACATGAGTTCACTAGAACACATATTTATTCTCAGATGCAAAATAAATTTTTTAATATTATACATAATTTTGTTCTGGTAAGCATATATATACACAAGAGTTAGTATACTTCTCTTTCTTCTAAATAGTATAATAAATTTATGTGTGATCAGAAATTTATTGTTGATTTCCCAGTTCTCTAAGAAAACTCATAAATCACAATAGAAAAATGTTGAAACCTGTGTCTAAATTAAAATCAAATTTCATTTGTGTTTTGATTCTTAATTGGTTAATAGAGGATGAGAATTTTTCATCTCAAAAGAAGATAACTTCTGAAATTTCATAGAGCAGGCATGCCTGGAGAAATGAATGCTATAGCTTTAAGATAAGGTAGTCTGATGATTCATTGCACGAAACAAGATCGATTTGGAGCAGGCTCCTACTGTTAGCTTTTTTGAAGATGGATTCTCACGCCGAAAATAACACAACGTATTCTAGATAACAGCAGTTTTTTCCCCTGAAATCCACCAAAACTGAAGAAAAATCCAAGTGACTGTTCTTAGCAGCTGTGTGGCCTGGAGTTCACTGGGGAAGCTGGCTTCCTGCGGTCCCCTATTCATCACCTGCTTCAAAGACAGCCTGGCTGGCTATAGTTTGCAGGCCAGGTAGGGTGCCATTGTGCACAGTCTGGGAGGATTAGTATCAAAGCTGCGGCAACCAGGCCCTTGGTCTCCGGCTGCCATTCAGTCTTGCAGGGAGAGGCTAAGACTGGCCAAGGTCACAGTCTCCAGTGTGGAGTGGACTGGGAAAGGATCCTGAGAATAGAATGCTTTTTATGAAATCATGGCGCAAGCTTGCAGCACAGCAGGTGCCCTTCTGGAACACATAACATCTGTTTGTGTTGGTGTACCGTAGCTGACAACGAGATAATAGAGCTTTGAAATTTATCATTTTATTTTTGAAAAGACAACTGTATATACAATAATCCAGATGCATATTTACCTCCGATCTTTCATTTGAAAAATCATACAAAAACTGACCGATTTAATTGCTGCTTGTCCGTGTATATATTTAAGCAAAAAGCAAAGCGTACTGACTATTAACCATTTATAACCATTGTTGATCAGTAATACCCTAATTCTTGGGGAGGAAATACCTAACATTCGGCATATTTTTTTCAATGTTCAGGCATTTGTGTCAACAGATTGCAGAAGGATTAATTGAATATGCCCAACTGTCTCGAATATTTGGAGATTGAGGTACCCCTCCCCCCCAAATGAGAGTATTCAAGGGTGAGGTAATAATGACGCAAAAATAAAATTTTCAACTTGGATAAATTATAGAAAAATTAAGCTGTCCATGAGTTGTCATGACGACAAGGATGTTCTGTTGATGAACTGTCCTCCTCATTGTCCAATCAGATAGTAGAGCTGAAGCTGGAGCATGAACAGGAGAAGACGCACCTATTACAGCAGCATAACGCAGAGAAGGATAGCCTAGTCCGAGACCATGAACGGGAAATTGAAAACCTGGAAAAACAGCTTCGCGCTGCCAATATGGAGCACGAAAATCAAATTCAAGAGTTCAAGAAACGAGACTCACAGGTAATTATCAATAATATTTGATAAAACGGGTGTCTTTTTAAAAAGTCATCAGCGTTTAATGTTTTCTTATTATTCTTGTTGATGCACGCTGTTTGATCATTTGCAAAACTGACACATAAATGTGATTTTTCTGTTTTCTTCCCTCTACCCCCCCTCGTTTTAGGGATGAATAAGGCTTTAACTACAGAAACCACAGGTAGCCAGATTAAAAATCCCATGGTGTGCTATAACTTGGCCCCTTTTTTATAATCTTGTCTCAGTTCCTTTCATGATGGATTTTTTAAAGGTATCTGCCCCCTTACCCCTCCCCTCAGCCTTAGCAAATCCCTATGAAATATATCAGCCTCACTCCTTGCTTTTTGTTTTCATCTCTGTAGGTAATCAAGCAGCTGTTTTAATATTTGCTTTTGCTTCCTAGTGTTGCTTTTTTCATTAGTCTCTATATTTGATTAGATCACTCAGATGGTAATTGATAAAAATGACTCCAGCGAAGGGCTATTTCCCATCAGGTCTGTTGCTTTTTCGTACATACACACACGCATGCCTCCTAGCCTCCATCTCTGTAGTCCCTGTTGGAAGCCATTTGGCAGAATAACCCCCAGCTGTGGTAGCATTTGACTCTTCAAACTTATGGATGAAATGTGCACTGTCAGCATGGAAAATTATCTTTATAAATTTCAGATGAAAAAAAATCTTATTGAGCGTATATCTTTGTAGTACAATACATTCTTTGGGGTGTACAGGGTGGGGCAAAAGTAGGTTTACAGTTGTTTGTATGGAAAATAGTACAATAGTTAATTAATAATAATACAGAAATAAACTCTGTTTCGCATACTCACAACTGTAAATCTACTTTTGCCCACCTTGTATGTAATCAAAGGCCTTGAATGTATTCTTGAAGAGATTTCTGTGAAATTTTATTGAAGAGAAATTGAAGAGCACTTGATAACAATAACAAGATCATTTTCTTTTCTAATAAAACCATATAACACACTAGGCTTCAATAACTCTCTTTACCATTGAAATCTAACCTTATCATGCACATCACACATAAGCTTTTTTTTCCTAGTTATTCTACCTCCCCAAGTAATATAACTTTAAACTTTGAAGTAAATCATCTGTTTGTTTTAATATGTATTTAAACAATTTTATAATTATCTAAATGTGAAAATACTACTGATTAAATGAATGTTAATTTCTTGAGTGAAGAGTGGGAGGCGGTAAAGCAAAGAATGGGAGTTATTGGTTATTTTTCATTTGACCTTGAGTCTTTTACTTTCAGATAACGACCGGGCAATATAGATATACTCAGCACGAGTTTTTTTGGTCAATACTATACATTTATAGGAAAGTTATTTTCATTTTTGGGGGCTTACTGACTAGGAATATAGTCTCACTATAGTACCCATAGTACCGGAATAATCAGTGGTCCCTATTAAATCAGCGTGTGTGATATTTTTGCCTCCAGCCTCATTAGAGCTTTTGTAAAATTGATGCTGATCTTTTTATTGTTAGCCATGCAATTTATTGAGAATAATTTCAAGCTTAATTTCTCCTTCAAAGATGATGCTAAGTCTCCCATTGTCTTCTGTGACATGATGTTTGAGTTGTAAGTCAGTGTAGTATCTGTTTACCTAGTAGAATTAAATAGTTGATACAATAAAATCCATTCGTTTATATAATTAACTACTATTTTGGTGCTGTCGTGGAAAGCCAACGCAAGTGGAGGCCAAAATTAGAGGACATCTTTGTAATTTTGGCCATGTCGTATCTGCCCTGTGTAGGGTGCGGTCACCCAATGATAACAAAGGGGAAATTTCAGAGTTGTTACATGTAATTAAGCCACGGGGACATGTCATCAGGTTATTAATTCAATTTCTTCTACTCAAAATATTGAGTATGAGGACCATATAGCTTCTTCACGTGCTGCAGCACAGGGGCATATTTCTCATAATTCGAGTCTGCTTTGGAACAATTGGGACTGCTGCATGGGAACGCTAGTAGACAGTGGCAGGACAGGCTGAGAGCACTCTTGATCAAGAGGGAAATGATTTCCTGTGTGAGCTATATATACTGAGTTAATTTTAGAGGAGATATTTTTAAAGAAATTGTCATTGTTATATTTTTTAAAATCTTATATATGTACCCAAATGGTAATATTTTGTATTTATTTTGGTTATTCATTGAGGCTATCGTTTCAAAGTTTCATTCAGGTAAGTCCTAAATTTTCTAAATACATCATTTTATGATTATGTTCTAATTAATCTAATGTATGATACCTTTTAAGTCCTGAATTCCATTCACAGTTTTCAAAAAAACAAAGTGAGCATATACTTTTTAAAATAGATCATTTTTTCAAGCCACTGTTTTGTGATTTGATGCAGAACAAACACAACTATCTTAAATATTGGATCGTATAATTTTTTAGTTGGGTTCTGGAGAGATTTGATTTTCAGCTCATGTTTGGCTGCTTCCATTTAGCAAAGGAGGCCATTTTGTGGGAAGGACCAGTTGAAATACTTAACCAAAGAAGACCAGTGAAATAGCTGTTTTGGATACTATGTCTTTGTTTGCCACTTTTCTTCCATCAGATTCTTGAATGCATACAATATACTAAAAATTGGGTGCTAAATATACAGTATTCTTTTGGCCTTTCTAAATGGGTAATATATTGCATATGGATAATAAAATCAGTATTATAAAGTATAGTTACCTACCATAGGGTGAATCATGTATCATCGAGGAAGTCCTTTTTGGTGAATATGCTATATAGTTATTATAGCTTGGTTGTGCTTAGTTGTTATTCAAGTAACTTTGTTTTAAATAGAAATGATGAGATATAATAACACAACTAGGACAATTAACCATTTCCCTAATTTTATTTGGTGCATTTAGCTAATTATTCTATGCACATACTATATTTCTATCATAATACCTTGATTTTCAATGGTAGGATATTTCTGGTGTCATTTGCTGAAGTGCACATTAAGCTTACCACCCTCATGCAAGGCATTTAGTCTGGTATCTCCTTAAGGTCATAATGTTTAAGAAAAAGCATGCAGATCAGTAGATATAAAGACATGTAGAAATTCACCACCTCATTATCAGATATTTCTCATTTGCCAGATCCCTCTTATTGAAATTATTTTAAAGAAGAATTTGATTGATTCAATCAATTATCACACAGAGGATTTTTATTTCCCTGACGATTTTTCCAGTAAAGCTTCTCATACCATGATAGTTCTGCATGTAATTCTTGTTTTGCTATTGAACTGCAATGTAGTAAGATAATTTCTGCAATTTACCCCTTTGAATTAGGAGAAAAACAGAACCTGGGGTCCTTGGTCTCTTAGTCGTTCTTTTAGGACCCTGAACCACTTAGAGACTGTGCGATCTTTTAGTTTGTTGCCACAGTGAGTGGTGCGCATGAGACTGTTACAGAGAACCTTTGTGATCCACCCCAAAGATGGTGTCACCATCTTAGGACAGCTGTCTAGGTGACCTGTTGAGGTACAGACAAATCGAGGGTCAGGTGACCAAAGCAGCCACAGTGAACCACCATCAGATGAATGCAAATCAGACACAACAGACTTGCAGGTTATCATTGGAAAATATGTGAAAGTTAGAATTTGTATATAGTAAAACGGATCTTGCCTAACATTGCCATCTCAATGCCTTCACTGATGTCCTAAACTGAGAATTGATTCTAATATGAACAATTTTTGTGTGATAAATAGACAGATCATCTTGATTTTGCCATATTGATTCACAGTAAGAGGCTGCACCTATCGCTGATTCTAAAATGTGGGGTGTTCAGAAATCCTGTTCTTCCTCTCTTACATTACCAGGAAATTTCAAAAAAAAACATATATGTGGTGAAACAGTCTTAATTTTTAAAATTATATCTCAACAACATTATTTCCCATGAATTTGGGAATCCAGGCACAAGATAACAATCTCCATTAATAAGCTCAGTGTGGGTGCATGCAGTGGATTGGGCCTGGCTATCATTCTTCGAAGACTGCCTAAGGACGGGTTTAACAGGACGTGTGCTCTGGACGTTGTTGTTCAACCTGCATGGTCTTTGGGCTTTTGGGGGGAAGCATTTTCCTATTGAAAACACATGATTTTAACTTATTTATATGCCAGCTACTTTCAGAAAGGATTTGAGAGGCAACATTGTAAAATACATACATGCTTAAACAGGTAAAATATAACTGAAAATAATAATTAAGCAGGGAATGACATTTGCCACATCAGAAAATCCATACTTCAATAAATGTTTCGGTTAAGTAGAAGTTTTAGTTCTAAGCTTGCCTGGAAGCCATAGCAAAGAGGGAAATGTGAAAGCATGTATGATTATTATTATCTAATGAAAAAAACCGTACCAGTTCATGTTGTTGTTGCTTTTGATGGCTATTGATTTTGTGAGTAATTTTTGACGTGGGACTTAATATAAAAGACACTGACCAAAATAACTGATTGTGTTCTCTCTGTGTTAAAATATTTGGAAATTAAATCTGGTGGGAAAGTCTTAGGTTCTTTAATTATGTTTTAAAATATAATTAGCAGTTTTTATTTTCATGTGCCAAAATTTTATTTTAGTTTATTAGGAATTCATTTATTCTCAACATCAGAAAAACAAAACTGCTTTGAAAGATCCAATTTTGTAGATACTATAAATCAAAAGAAAGCTTATTGTAAGTCACAAACCTAGCAAATTTTGGTACTATCATTATATGACTGTTCCAGAAACCTCTACAGAATGTCTTCAGGAAGTAAAAATTAGGATCATGGCCGAGACTGGAAATAGTTTTAAAGTTAATGCCCTAGTGTTAATTTCCAAGTGTATTTGTCCTCTCTCTCTCTCTCTCTCTCTCTCTCTCTCTCTGTATCTATCTCTCTCTCTCTGTCTCTCACATCTGATTCTCTTGTTTTCTGAATGTGTAGTATGGAAAACTGTAGGCAATATAAAGTCAAGTGGTAATTTGGTCTAGCAATATAGGATATTTGTACCTGTACGAAAATGGTTCACATCCTACCTACAAAACCAAAATAGTACTTCATCATTAATATTCATTCACTAGTATCACGTTTTGAGGTAGTAAACATTTTTACTTCTTTGGGTCACACTGGACTGATGGCTTGCACAAAGCAAACTGTGTAAACTACGTCTCCCCCCGATGTAACACGGCTGTTGCTGTTAACATGACCCTGCTCCGTGCTCCCTTCTCCTCCCTAGTAACACGTGCACGCACATCAGAGTGGTTGCCTGGCCTTCCAGCTGTGCACACACCACACGTTGATACTCATCCCCCGACACCCTGTGGTATTTGTGTTAGACGGAAGAGGAGTGGAATGAAAGGGGTTTTAAGTATTGAGTGGGTTTTGCTGCAATTCACATGTTTTTTATTTCATTTTTTGTCGAATTTATTGGGATGACATTGGTGAGTAAAAGCACACAGGTTTCAAGTGTACAGCTCTGTAACACATCATCTTCACACGGCATCACGTGTCCGCCACCCCAGGTCAAGTCTCCTCCCGTCACCATTTATGCCCCCGTGCCCCTTCCGCCCGCCCCCGCCCCCTTTCCCTCTGTGATCACCACACTGTCGTCTGTGTTTGTGAGGGTTTGGCTTCATCCCTTTACCTTTCTCATATACGTTTAATGTCAGACATTAGAAGAGTGTGTGAGAAAATCTTTTGAACAATTCACTTTATTTTTTCACAAATGATGGAATTGTGGTAAAACCCCACATTATAATTTTAAATTTACTTTTTCTAGATGAAGTTTCATGGCATTATCTGAGTGTATACTATTAAGATAGCCCAAGAACTTCCTGTATATATTTAAAATATAGAGTGTTCCCTAACTAAGCCACTTTAAAAAGTCTATGTGGGAAATACTGTTTTTCTGACATTAAAACCATAGATTATACATAATTTCCCAAATAGGACCAAAGTCCTCCATTTTGATGTGGACACATTGATGGAAAGATCTCATTTTATTAGTGTTCAATAGTGGTGTGTCTGGTGTTATTACATATTAATTTAATATATATTATATTTATATATCATTATATATATTACTTACTATGTATAAGAATACTATTTCTTAGGTTTGTAATTAGAAAAACATATAGAAAGATGCCCTTTCAAGTAAAGTTTACATTTTTTGTAGGTCACCAGTTTTCTTTTGCCACTGTAATTCTAAAATTCTATAATTATTTTTATCTTATAAGCACAAGGGTAGCATATATAGCTACAATTAAACTGCTATAAATAATTCAACTTGGTCCTCATTGTGGAGAAAATTATATTAAGTTTTAAAAAATGAAAATAGGCTGAGCCAAAGAAATGGATTTCTGTAAGAGCAGTTTGTCTGTAGAAATATTATACAGTATATCTTTAGTCCTATGCATATTTTTTAACTGTGGCAGTTTCCATAGAAACCACATTCGATGGCATGTGGTCCACTTTCAGATAAAGAATGTTCTTTTTAAAGACAAGCCTTCCAAATAATATATAAAGTATTTTCTTTGAATTAGCAACCTAATGTCAATTAATAATGATTGCTTTAAAAATCTTTTATTCTCACTATACTTAATAGGGTCTTTAGAAATATTAATATTGTTCTTGAAGAAGAAATAATTCAATACTGGAGATACCGAAAACAGGATATGATGTGGTAACTGCCGTGCCGCAGAGTGGGGGTGGCAGGGGAGCACCAATCCGTGTATACAAGGAGGTTTTCAGCTACATCAGGTGTCGAAGCATCCAGCAACAGTGGAGTCAGACAAAGTAATCTAAAGAGATGAGCACATCCAATTATTTTTAATTTATAGATGAAGAACCTATGGTTCAAGGGCATTTTCTTGCCCAGGGTCACAGAACTAGCAAGCCAGGGCTTCTTTCTCTTAATTCAGTGCTCTGTATCTCACAGCCCCTCTCAAGGAAGATTTTGGGTTTTTTGAGAGACTTAGACATGGGGAAAAAGGAGCAGGGTTATGCGTGAATCTTCGCCTGGCATGGGAGACAGGCACTAGTACTCTTTGTTCCCCGTGCTGAGATTCTGTCTGCAATTTGCATTTCTTTCAGTGATTTGCCACACTTGATGTTGCTGCAAAGTCGTAATTGAATCATGCTGCTTGAGTTCCAGTTTTAGTAAGCAGTACCTCCTCGAACCACACTGAATTTTTATGCTTGTATGTTTAACAGCAGTAGCAGCAACAAATATTTATTGTTATGCTTCCCACGTGCCAAGCTCTCTGCTAGGTTTTTTACATTGCATTATCCAGTTCAGCCCTTCCAATACCTATAAGGATTGTATTTCCTATTTGGAAACTCTGTTTTGACCTTCTTACATGGGTCAGAAGGCAACCATATGTATTTCCAATTTGTTGATGAAAAAACATCCAGAAAGCATCATAAGTCAATTGCCTCAGGTTACATAAGTAGTCGTTACTGTAGCTGAGACTTAGGGCAGTGGCCTGTTGTGTATAAGCTTGTGGTCTCTGAATTTTATTTATTCTGCATAGATTCTACTATATTTGCAATCTTGGCTTATTGATACATTGCTAGATTTAAAATAATGATACCCATAACTCAGACTATATAAATCCAAATCAAATTTTGGCCAATAGTATGACTCTTGCTCCAAAGCCACAAGCCATGGCCATGCCTCTACTCTGAGACAAATTAAACTCTGAAGAGGTATGTACTTCTTAATATTTTATTTGGAAATGAATTCTTTCCCAAAAATTTCAGAATTTATAGAATGCAAAAATATGATTTTAAATGGGTTCACTTTAGGTTTTCACATTATTACTGAAATAAGGTAAGTCCAGAGTAAGAATCTAATAAGCTTTTAGGTCAGTGGGACCTACCAGTTTGTATAAAACTTGCTTAGAAATTTGAATTTAGTACTCGTGAGTATGGTATGTTGTGAATGGTTCATTATAGATGAATGTCTGTTAGAGTCACATATTAACTGGCAATATTACATATGATCCATTCATTTTATGGAATGAACCTTGAAATCTCAAAGACTTCAACACTAGTATTTTTTCCCTAAAGGAACTTAGGTGTTTTGTCCCATTACATGAAAACAATTAGTCAGAATCTCTTAGAGTGAGGTCAAGTAAGTTCAGACTTGGAGACTTTCATAGTAGAAATACAGGGAATAATTAGAAAGTGTGTTTCTTTTAGAATCCTCAAAAACAATTTATGCTGATATAATTTTGGCTTAATCCTAGAGTTATTTTAGTCAAAATGAAAAGTTTTCAGGTGAATTAAATTTTTATGTGAAAACCCAGAGATAAACCATTATCCCACATGCTGAATGTCAGCCCCATTGACATAAGGAAGAATGCGTTCAGTTATTTTTAGCGTATTGCTCTTGCTTCTCCTCTTCACCCCGACCTCAGGGTAATTACTAAGAGTGTTGACAGAAATTATCTTTGAGGAAATATTGGGTGAATAACGCTTCTTCCTTGATGTCTTTGAAAAGTCATTTTTGGATTTCTGACTCAGTCAGTTCTCTAAGAGTCATCCCTGATGTCTTTATTTGTATATTTTAGGTAATTTTTTGTGACAGAGAGGTTGAAGCCAAAGTGCAAGAAATGATTGGCAAAATGATGATATCATTCTGTGTTCAAAGGGCTGGCAAATTGAAGCTTATTAAACTGTCATTTTGTCTTCCACTCAGGACTAATTGGAATCATGCATAGTTGCATGATATGATAGATATTTAACACCTGAGCATTTTTCATGAGAAAAATGACAGAAATTGATGTCAGGGCAACCTTAAACTCCTCTTTGAGGAGGGGAGCAAGGCATTACATGAAAACTATAGTCTGTTTTCCAACTACTTAATATTTATGTACAGAAAGTACTTGAAAGTGTTGGGAGGAAACGTTTCAGTTATAAAAAATTGTCCTGATACCTAAGACATTGAAACTGGTAGATTAATGTGAAACCTGAGGTAATGTTTTTCAGTTGAAACAAATACTTAAATTTAGTGAAAATTATTTTCTTCAGTAGTTTTCACAGTTATTTTATATTGTTATCTGGCCTCTCAGGTACCGTTGCATATTTGTACCCTGGGAGGTTGGAAATAGATCATGAGAAATTACAAAGGAACAATGTCCAGTTAGACTTGCAGGGTTTGAAAACCTGTGTTATTATTCTAGTGCATTTTGATTCGTTTAGGTACGAAGTCAATGCCTGAACTTATTAATTATATTTGAAAATGAGCGAATGAATTCATTCCTCAGAGAATGAAGTTTCCCGAAGTGTGTCCTGGACGTGGGGCTTCTTTCCTGTCAGTGGGGCCTTTGCAATGCAGCGTTAGTCTCAAGGTGTGCGTATGCACGTGTGTGAAGTGCACACGCCTGTGTGTGCGTCCCACTGACATTATCGCTCTCTGGAACGGAGGAGTTTTCAGTGAATGCAGAACCAACAGTCCAGCCAGACCTAGCATCTCAAAACAAGGGAATTTTCCAGTAGAAGTACTTGCAAGTTGCAGGTCATTAAAAAGGTTAAAATTAAATTGGCGATTCATTCATCTTAAGTTTGCTCTTTAAGTCAGTATTTATTAATGAAACAAACCCCAGATCCCTAGGGTCAAGTGGAGCCTTATTTATTTTGTTATTTGCAAAGATGTCATTTAATGTACAAAATGCATGTGTTCACCAAATGTTGCCTGAAAACATTTTTTGTAATGTAAATGTTAGGCTCGCTTGTTGGGCAAACTTTATAATGGCTCCAGATAAAGTGATGTTGGCATGTGCAACAAGAGAAGTGAAGTGTGAGGGTTGAAAACCTTTTGTTCTTCAATTATTCAAAAATTACTGCCAAAGCTGTCTTAGACAAAAGCCATGAGTTTGGGAGGCCCAGTGTGTTCCCGCTCACTGTTAAAGTCAGCCCCGACGTGCAGATGCTAGTTCAGGCTTTGGGAAACATGGGAAAATGCACCCTTGTACTCCACCTCCCCAGCCATTTCTAGTGACATGCCGTGAACATCACAAGCCAGTGCCATAAAGTGGGTATTTCATGAAAAATAATCATCCAGTTCAGAAATCAGGATTTCATGATATTCTCGTGAAGATCATAATTATTGTTAACAATTCTGATTGTTCTTTGAAATCTCATTGCTCCATATTGATACTGACAAAAATGGAACTCTGTGACTTGGAAACTTTTGTCGTCGTGACTCTTCAAATAATATATAAATCAAATTTATTTCTACATAAGTTTTCCCATCTGTAAAATAGGCAGAATTAAGTATGTAGAATTTCTTACAATATAGACTTTATTCAACTTGATTTATTTCCTCAGTTGAGACCTTTTGAGTGTTTTTTGGTGCGAGGCCCTGGAGCTGGGGAGCACACCTTAGGAGATGCTCTTTGGATCCTGATACGGCCCCGGAGCAGTGTAGGGCATGGCCTCTAGGGCCTTAAGGGGGTTCCTGCTGTGGGCACCTCAAAGAACAAGACAGGTCAGTAGTCTGCTCTGAAGGAACTTCCAGTTGAACGGGGGGAAGACAGATGATAGCACACAAAAAACACGTGGACAGGGGAACATCACATAGCAATCACTGAGGGGTGGGGAACTAAAGGAGAGAGAGACGATACAGTGACCGAATGACTGTGCTAGCTGGCCGGCAGAGAAGGCCTGCTTAAGCTAAGGTGTGATGGGGGGAAACCAGGCAGACTGAGGGGACCAGAGGTGCAGAGGCCCCGTTGGAGAATAATCTTGCATGTGAGAAAAGAAAAGGGAGGCCTGTGTGGCATGAGCATGGTGGGTGTAGGGCAGGGAGGGCCTTTGAGGAGTTTGGATTTGATTTCAAATGTTATTGAAAGGTAGAGGCTTTTAAGCAGTAAGGGGACATGGTCCGACTCGTGCTTCAAAGGCCACTGTGGCTGTGGTATACCATCCTGGATGTCTGTACGACATCTGTATTTGAGCCAGTGGGACTTTCTGTTGGGTTAGGTGCGAGGAGCAAGGAAAAGAATTCTTTGAGTTTGGCTTGAGCTGCTAGATAGATGGTGGTGTTGAAGATGAAGATGATTTGGGGGGAATACAAGCAAGAGCAACTGTTGTTGCAAAGCTGAGCTTGAGCTACATCTTAGGTCTCCAGATGGAGATGTGTGAGATCGGGAGCTGGACATGCAGGTTGAGAATCCAGAAATGTGAATTTGGACATCACTGGCGTATAGGTCACAATTCAAGTACGGACCTGGATGCAATGACCGATTTCTTGTCCAATATGAAGACAGAGATGCCGGTTCATGGTCAGTCTCTACCACTTGCTGGCTCTGTCAACTTGAATTACCTAGTTCATATCTCTAATAATTATTTTCCACATCTATAATATTCACACACTCATTTAATGTCATCTGTTGGGCTCCTAGATGTGCCAGACACTTTGTTATACCTTGGAAGATTAAAAAACCATCCCTGCCCTCCAGCGTATAGGCTGTGGGAAAACAGGCATTGTGCATCTGTCATAAAAGGAGGGTAATAGGATTCATGTCAACAGGTAGCAGGAAAAATACCTTCCTTGAGCACAAAGGGTACATCTTACCACACAGCAATGGCTGCGCAGAATCGGAGACACAGTAACACACTGGGTAGAAGGACAGGCTGTCCTGGCTCTTGAGTCCCCATGAAGGCTCCTTTTTGCCGATTATACCATGTGATTGGTATGATGATCTAATCAGGCTTTTTAAGATACTTTCTTCACCATTCTATGGTGTTGAGGGAGATTAATACCCTCTGTTCCTCTTTCCGGAAACTTTGCCTACATGCCTGCCTTACCCACCAAAAGCAGAAGGTACCAGTGAAAATACCAGCATGGAAATGGACAATTACTTTCCATGGCCTCCTCTAGAAGGCCCAGCTTTCAGGCCTTCTGGAGTGACAGACTTATACATAGCAAAGTGCAATAAAGTGATAAAGGTGCTTTGATTCCAAGTGAGGATATGGCAGTCATGTGGCATGGGACATAGGGTCTGGGGAAGTGATCAGAAAAGGTTGCATTAAAAGAGCTATCATATGCATTGAGTTTTAAAAATTAGTATAAATTTGCAATGCAAATGAGAATAAGAGACACAAAGCATTCTAAACAGAAGGAGTAGCATGACCAATAACTGGAAAACACTTTATACCATGTTGAGAAATCTCAGCTGGGTCCCCTAGAACACTGGTCTTCCGTGTGGGGTTCACACTGTCCGTCTATGCCGCCATTTCTTTCTCTTCCATTTCTCTGCCTCAGTGTCCCACTTATGACACTTACTGTCCCTGCTGGTAATTATTTGAAACAGTGTTCTCCCAAGTAGGGTCCATTAGGATAGAGGAAGAAAAAAGACAGAACTTCCATTTATGTGTATTTATATTTACTCTTTTAAAAATACCTGTTTTGTACAAATTTTATAATTCATCTAATGCATTAAAAGCATAGTATTACAGATCTATACATATACACACTGAGTTTGCATGCCCCAGCTTTGTATTTTAGAAGTGTCTAATAAAAACATTTAGAGATCATAACTGCAAACAGTCAAAGTCACTGAAGAATTTTAAGCAGAGGACTGAGAACTGGAAGGCAGCGAGCTGGGAGGCCGGGCGATAGTTAGGGGTCATCCAGTGAGAGATGATGGGAGACGTGGCTGAGGCACCGACAGTGAGGAAAGTCGATGTGACGAGAGCGAGGGAGAGGAGGCCCCGAGGCGTGGCTTGATGGGCCTCGGGACATTAGGTGTCGGCGTCACGTAGGCTCCTGGAAATGCAGGCTGGAGTTCCAAAGAGGGATCTCCTTTGGAAGCAAAGATTTGAGAGCCATCTGGATGGATGGCAATGGATACCAACGGGGAAGACGAGCTGTCCTAAGAGGGGGGAAAGAATGAGAACAGAAGGCACTCAGAGCCTAAGGGAAGATGGAGGAAGTAGAGGTAGACAAGAAGACTGAGAAAGTGAGTCAAGAATCACAGGCAAGGAACCAAGAGAAAGTGGTTTTCAGGACCCGGGGGCGGGGGTGGGGTAAGCAAGAACAATACCTAACTCCTGGATTGTCGTGAGAAACTGAAGTGAACAAATATTTTCGAATAACCCTATCAATGTTAGTTTATTTATCTTAATAAGTGAACTGTGGCCATGCAGTGTAAACAGACTGGAGAACACCAGTCCACAGCTGAACGTGGACTTTGTCAGGGAGCCCACTTCAGAGATGGAAAACATGAGACCCAGGTAAATGAAGCCCCTTGGGCACTTAGTGGCAGAGTCAGGCTTGATTTTCAGACAACACTAAACCAGGCTTCTTTAGCGATGTGGACAGGATCCACTACATGCCCAGCCCAGTGCCTCAGGTCCCACTGCTGCTCCTGGGGGCAGTGAGGGTTCAAGTCCCCCAAGAGCCTCTCCAGGGCTACCAGCAAAGATTTCCTAGCTCCCTTAGGGAAGCAGCGGTCCTTTGGATCACCCAAGGAGGTAAAAAGACCAGGTTTCACCTGGCTTATACAAGAGCCCAGTGTGGGAGGGTCTGAGATCAGAGGGAGAGCATATGTAGCTCCGCATCAGCTCACAGGAGACAAGGAGGCTGGTCACAAGCTGCTCTTTAGCTCCCCGCAAATGCCCAGGTTCTCACACTGAGGCCTTGGCCATGAGGAAGCTCCCACTCCAGAACAGTCTACCGCCATGCCTGGGATCTACTGGTTACATTGCCTCAAATAGCTCTAGTAGAATTTCTCTGGGCTAACAGTCTCTCTCTTGCCTGCCCTTTTCTTTATTTAATGCATTTGCCTTGACTAGGCAACTCATACCTGCATTTAAAAAATCAAAATAAATATATACAATAAAATGATTCTAGAATAGGTAATTCATGAACTCTTTTGAAATTTAAATGAATAAAGATATATGGTAAGAAGAACAAATGATTTCTTTTTTTAAAATATTTTATTTATGTATTTTTAGAGAGAGGGGACAGGAAGGAGAAAGAGTGGGAGTGTAACATCAATGTGTGGTTGCTTCTCATGTGTCCCCTACTGGGGACCTGGCCTGCAACCCAGGCATGTGCCCTAACTGGGAATTGAACCGGCAACCCTTTGCTTCACAGGCCCGCGTTCAATCCACTGAGCTATACCAGCCAGGGTAAAACAAATAATTTCTTTTAAGATCAAACCATATCTCCAAGGATTCCTTCATTTATGTCTTTTTCATTCTTCATCTATCGTATACCTTCGTGTAGCAGTCACTGCTAAGAGGAGGTATAAAAAAACAAAGGACAAAGCCTTTCCCTGGAAGGGTTCACTGTCTTGCCAGGCCATTTAGCAAGTACACCTAGCACTGCAAATGATGTCATGGCTGCTATCTGGTCATCTGCCCTGCATCCCCCTTCAGAAGGCTGCATGGGTCTGAAGGGCCCGGGGAAGTCTCCCCAGAAGGGAGGAATGATGTTGAGGTAGAGAGGCCAACTGTCCTGGTCACCTTATTGTTCAGTTGATTCTAATCAAATTGCTGTCATCAAGCAGAAATCCATTTCTCTAAAGAAATGGGAGTTTTGATGGACGGAAGGAGTGTAAAGGAGAGGAAGAGGAATACTGCAGGAAGGTAACTTCCTGGACGGATTCCACACAAGAGTTGTAGTCAGAAGACTTGGTCATCTGGAGCTGGAGGGAGGGGACAAGAAAAAGATTTCAGGAAGTGCAGGCGAGGAGGTAGGTAATACTTAAGGCAACCTTCACCTTTGAAACTGTGCCTGTGATTAGTAATGCCCGAACTGTAGTTGCCTAGATACAAAAGAGGAAAGAGCCCCTCCCTTTGGAAAATAAACCCCCAAGATGCCCCTGTCCTCAGAGAGAAAACACGGGAGACGGGTGAGAGGATTATAGTTCAACTTGTGGGGAAGCCTGTAGGCCACCCGCCTACGAGATCTGCTCTCTCCGGCTTGGAGGGCACTGCTCACTCCTCTCTGCTTGCCAGGTCTGTTGCCTGACCCCACTGGAGAAGGTTATTCCCACCCCGCGCATCAGTCCCTGCCCTCCAGGGTGTCCTCATAGGACTCAACATTGGCTGTCAAAAGCAAACAGGTGTGTGCTTCAGGGTCTGACCAGTCGTGGCCACGGAAGATTGCAGCCTGCGGGAGGGGGGGGTACTTACGAGCTATTGGACTTGCAACAGTGGGACATTTCAATGTCCACTTTTATAAGAATGGTCATTTTCTTTAAAATGTGATTTTGTTGTTTATAGAAATGTAAACATTTTCAACTGGAAAGGAGCTAGTTTTACTGTGTATATTTATTTTGAGAAAAGGAATTGAACACAATGTCATGCACTAGGCACTCTTTCCTGTGCTTTCTGGGGAGCAGTAGGTGTTAGCTCGGCTTTTACAGAAGGGACACAGACCCAAGCTCTGCGGCTCTAGATTTGAATTCAAGGCTGTCTGACTTCAAAGCCTGTGACCTCTCTCTCCCCCACACACCTCGTCATGACATAAATTACAGGCGTACCCAGTGGTGGGAAAGCCTTTTTTTTGTACTACTCACTAGTGACTTGTGGTTAACATTCGTGAATATCGTGAGGGTAGTTTCACAGAACAAATCAAATCGACATGTCAGAACTCTTTAGAAGGGCAAATAGTTCGGGGATCTTCTGAGTCCCTCCCCCAAACCCCAGCAAAGTGTCCCCCAGCCTTTGACACATGGCATCGCAGCTCTCCTGTCTGAGGAGGCATTCATGTCAAGCTGCAGTTATGGCTGCAATTTTTCCCCGCGCAGCTCTTTCTGTTCTGAACCCCCATGGCAGCCCATGGTTGTTTAGATTGAGCTCAGGAATGTTTTTAAACATTAATTTGGTTTGACGTGAGTTGGGGCACAAATTAATTATTCAGGCACATATTGTTCCATGCACATGAGAAGAGTGAAGCTGGTGAATCACATTCGAACTACTACATGTGAATTGCAGTGTTACTAGCAATCCGACTATTAAAGAACAAAAGCTGGCAACATATCGTAACTCTGAATTTGGCCAGCCCCACAAAATTAGCATCAATATGTGAAGCAATCAGAGCAGTTTTGGACTTCCTGTGAAAGTGTCCCTATGCTTATCTAGTTCTAAAAGAATGTGGGATAAACTATTCATTTAACCAAGTATAAAAATATGTCTGCTATGCAGTTATAATCATGTGTCATTAATCAGAAAATACTGCAGAAACTCTGACAAATTAAAAACACAAGGATGTGTCTGCAAGGGTTTCTTAGCCATTAAAAAGCTGCTTCACCTCTCAGGCAGAGCTCTTTTATGGCAGCTTCTTGCTCAGTGTACTGACATCTTCAAAGGCTCTGACATCTGTTGGCCTTTGAACTACCATTAAAAAATATTATCCCATTTCCATTCTTTTATGCCCATTTTTTTAATTATAGCCCTTCTTTCAAGTTGGGAACATGGTTGGTTTAAATGATGCTGTCCTTTCGTTTTCAGCCACCCAGCTGCGGTTTGAATAAATTGATGTAGAATCAAAGGCGGGACTTTAAAGGGAAAAGGTTTGATGGACTTGGACTCCGAACCAGATGAGGTTTTATGATGAAAAGGGTTTAATCCCAGCACAGGCATTGCTTCTATCAGTTGAGCAGTACAAAGCAATTCATATATATAGGTTCACGCAAAATGATCTATTTTTTTTAACGGCACAGATCTCTTCAGGACTTGCAAATGTGGCATTAGCTAATATTCAGAGAGCTGATTTCCTTTCATCCACCAGAAGCTTATGATTATAGTACAGTTCTCGAATTGGAAATGAGAGCTGCAACACAGATTTAAAGCTGTGCTGTCTGATTTGTATTCAATATACATGTCACTGCGGGACAGGCTAGTCTGGGCCAAGCTGGTTCAGTACAAGGAAAAACAGTTTCATCATCTGAGATTCTCAGTCAAAATATCACCAACTAATTAAGACAGCGGTCTCATGACTATTAGCGAGGTGTTTGGTTGATTGGTATCTCTTAATACTTGACAAGAAGGAATTGAAAATGCATCCTCTCTTTTATTACATATTCTTCTTGCAGTGTTAATGTGTTCCAATGCATTGCAGGGTAATGAAGTGGAATCAGATAGCTGAAACCACTTTTTTTTTTAAAGGGGAAACAACAATTTTAAAATAATTGCTTATGTTGCATTAAAGTGTTTTCCCTCATCCGATTATTGATCTGAAAAAGAAATTTATGAAAGTGGTCTTGAACATTGTCTTTGCTCAGTATACTATTGAATGATAATTATTGTCTTGAGCCAAATAGTTAAGTAATTAGATCAGCAGTTGAGGATACTTACAAACCTAGAACATAGATCCAAGCCCACTCTAAACTGAAAAGTGATTATTTTACAATGTTCTAATAGTAATCAGGATAAATATTAGAAATTTTTCTTAAGATAATGTGCACTTGCTTTAACATTAGACATTTTCTGTTCCTCAGAATTTAAAAAAATAGTTCTCCATTTTCTGAATGCTTTGGTACCCTTTAATTGTACAAATTTGATCATTCTGCACCACCTTCTAAAAATCTTCTTCAAATGGAATTTCTATTTTAAACTACCAATTGATATCCAAACCATAGTTTGACGAAATTCTGAATGTGTATGAATTTGCAAAATAGATGTTGGTAAGGGGAGCAACCCTTTAATTCTTCTTTTACTCTAGTTTATGGTCTACTTCATGTCCTAGAATGTTTCATTTTCTTTTTTTCTCCTCCTTAAAAGAAAACACGTAATAAAACACTTTCATATAGGATTCGCCAGGAAATACATTTTGCCTACTCCTTATGTATTTTTTGTCAGTTCTTAAGAGTTCACGGAGCTACTTGGAAGAAGTTGGATTTCCCTCGCTGTGATCATCGCTGTCTTCCCTCTGGAATCTGGTTTGGCTCCCCTTGTTTTCTGTGTCGTCATTCTGAACCCAGCCACTCTTCCACTGCTGCGACCCGGGTGGTGTGGTTTTCTTCACTGTGTCCACTCCTCTAACTCCGTCCTATTGAATTACGGCCGCAACTTCCTACAAACCCTACCTTTCCTCCTGCTTCTCCCACTTCACCCTAGTTTCTCTTTGTTCTACTGACTCTTCTTCCTTTATGCTAAATATTGGAGCCCGGCCCCTCCCTTCTTTTATTGTCTTCACTCTTCTGTTAAGTGATCATCTACATTTCAGTGGTCTTAATGACAACCGTATGCCGATAACCTCAAATTTCCCATCTCTCATCTGAGAGCTGAACTCAAACATCCAGGTACGTCCTGGCATCTTCTCTTAGCTAGCTCACAAACACCCCCAACGTCATGTGTCCAGAATGAAACCTATGCTCTCCATCCTCCCTCTGTCTGTACGTGGCATTACTGTGCACTCAGTGCTCAAGCCAGACCTTGGAAGTCATTCCTGAAGGGCGTTCCTTTCTCTTAACCCATCGCTGAAATCCTTTCAGTGCTCCCCGCTGCCCTAGTCCAGGCCACCACCCTCTCACGCAGACCGCCACCGTGGTCTCCTAACTCCAGGTCTTGCTTTCTCTCTCTCTTTTTTCAATAGACATAGTGATATTTTTCAAAATGTATATCAAACTAGAAAACCCCCTGGCTTAAAATCCTTCAATAGTTCGTACTTAGAATAAAATCCCAACTTGTTAACATAGCCTACAATACCCAGCATGGTCTATCCCTGTTGTCACTTTCCCACCATCTTCTCTAGCTCTTCTCCCCTTGCCACCTATACCTGAGCTACACTGGCCTCTTTGTTGTTGTTAAAATACACTGTGCTCTTTCCTGCCATCACACTTTGGCCCATGCTGTTCATTGGAATCGGAAGGCTTTTGCTCTGTCTGTGTGTGTGATTGGCTTCTTCTCATTCTTTAAGTCTTAGCCTAACTGGTAGCTCTTTAAACAGGACTACCCTAATGGCACTCTCTGAAAAGGCTTCCCCTGCAGTTCTCTGTCAGAGCACCTTGTTTGTGAAGAGGCAACAATGAATAAGACACTTAATCACCAGGGTAAAAGACGAGCAAATACCAAACAGTGTGCTAAGCGCAGCGTCAGAGATCTTGTGAGGCATCCATGACCTTGGCAGCGGGTGGGGTGGCGGGTCCTCTCAGCATTGCCGCTCCTTGGGCACCATCCTGTGGGATCTTCTCCCAACGGGAGTGTATTATTGCTTCTTTAATTTTTTTCAGTAAATAAAAAAGCTTCATGTCCGTGTAGTTTCTCCCTGCAGAGGCTGCCACGTTAGAAGGAAGCAGGAACATAGTCAACAAATAAATGTCTGTCTTTTAGTTCTCTGCTGAAAGTCCCATCATCCGCCAGGGAGTGACATTTGCTACTGATTCCGTGGGTTTAGAACCATATTCCTCCCGAGTTGAATGTTCTTCTCTGTAATTTACATTAAAATCTTCAGAATTTTGGGGGTCTGTATGGGGAATGTCTCCAGGTGTGTTGTCTCCTGCTGGTGGTCGTTGAGATCGGCATGGTTTTATCTTAGAGATCTTCAGTGCGTAGGAATCCTGTTTTCATGCCGTCGAAGTGCTGGCACTAAGAGGACAAATACGGTGACTGTGTCTTGACCTGCTGCAGTGCCCAGTGCCATTGCTTGTTCTTTCTGTCCGTGTCCAGCGGGTACGATGTTATAATTAAGGGTAGCTGGCAAGGGGAACATGGTTTGAGGTCATCTTCAAAAACTTCTTCCACTGTTTTCCAGGCAACAAACGAACTTTTCAGGGATAAAATAATAAGATGATTGTTTGAAGCTATGTCCGATGGCCAACGGGAAAACACACATACGTGCGCATGTGTGCCTGTGTGCATGAGCACACACACGCAGGGCCTTTTTTCTGCTTGGCTCTGTAGCTAATGTGTGAACTCGCTGCATCTGTTCTCGTAAAAATAAAGCAACAGGAAAAAATACGTCAGTGATAATAAAGGAGCTGTGTTCTGTGCCACAGAGGGCCTTGGATGGCCTGTTCCTATGTTTTGTCTTCCCCATAATCATAGGCCTCATCTGAGATGGAGAGTGTGGAATTAATAAATTTTGTTTCTGTGTAGTCCAAGACTCTGAGGGACCAAGAGGCAACTCTGCCCCTTGAGTGAGGGCATTTCACCGGGACTGACAGTGGCCGCACGTCTCACACTGAGGTTGGAGGCAGGAGGCAGCGGGGCCCTCGCACCCTTCGCACCTGGACGTCACGGGAGGTTAATGGCCTCTGTGAGGCTTATCCTGGCTGTAAATCAAAGACCTCAGAAAGCCTTCATGACAGACTTTTTTCTCAAGTTTTTCTTCACTTTTGTCTTTGCACTCAGCCTTTCTCCAAATTGATTTCCCTCTATGCTCAAGAATCATAGTTTTAAATGCTGGGATCTTTTTGTACTTTTTCTATTTATTTTTCAGAGCATCTTGTTTTCATTTTGTAGATGTAATAATTTTTCCTCTCTCCAAGTTTATGAATTAGAATGTGTTTTAGTACCATTCTCTGAATTATCTCTTTCTCGCAGGGTTAGGTTCTCCTTCTCTTTATACTTGTCTTTTATATTTATTCTTCTTGGCTGTTCTTATATGCCTGATGATTCTTGCTTTCTAGTCACATTTACAAAAGGTGAATAGTATATTAGTTTTCTATTGCTATTGTATCAAGTTACCACAACTGTGGCTTAACACAATAGAAATCTTATAGTATTACCTTACAGTTCTAAAGATGAAATGACTGAAATTACTCCTATAAAACTAAAATCAAATGTCAGCAGGGATGGTTCCTTCTGGAGGTTCCAGGGAAGACGGTGTTTCCTTGTCTTTCCAGCTCCCGCAGGCCGCCTGTGTTCCCACTCTCAGCCTGCACCCCCCCCTTTCCTCTCGGTGATTCCACTGCATGTGCTGCCTTCACTTTGACTCTGACCTTCTCCCTTCCTTTTAAAAGGACAGGTTTTAAGGATTAGGATGTGGACAGCTTTGGCTAGAGGGGGCCATTATTCAACCTACCATAGACAGGGTGACAAGATACCTGGTTTGTTGTGTAAGTAGACTTTTTTCCCACCCACCTCCTCATATGGGAAGTCAGAGTGAGTTTTGGGATGAGGGATCACAGTTAGACAGAAAGATGTGTTAGAATCCAGGGCCCGTAAAAGCTGGAATGAGGAGGGCTTTAATCTGGGGTTGTGGACTTCACACTAGAAGCCATAGGTTTCCCTGGATTGTTCATTCATTTTTTTTTTTTTTTAGGGAAAAGCCTTCTGGTTTTTACCTGAATTGCCTACAGCCTGCAGGCTGGGGTGGGGTCCATGCCCCCTGTACACAGACCTGCAGGAACTTGTTTTTCATTTCACCTCCCATGGTGTCTTTTCCATCTTCATGGCACATGAGCCCAGAGCCTCTGGACAGCGTTTTGATAGATGAGTTCCCAATTCTGAGGACACCTCCCCATTGGCTCTGACTTTCACAGCCTGGGTCCCTCTCACATCTCACTATGGTTCTGTCTACTTTCTGTCCTCCAGAAATTCACTGAAAACTCTTCTCAATTAGTGAATGTCCCCCAAACATGCCTTTTCCCATTCTCTTTGTTTCTAAGTCTGGCTTAATTCTGTATATAGTTTTATTTTGCTCAAGTAACTTCTTAGCCATTTACTAAATTGGCTAGAGGTAACTGAAAGCAGAATTCTTAGAACATCATAATATTCACTTAAAGGTATAAAAATATTTGTGCATATAATGGCTAAAATATTGCATTCAAAGAATGAATATTGGTTAAAACTCTTTGCTAATTTACATTTCATATTACATCAAATGATTTGATGCATTTTAATTTGTAAACAAATGGTCATTGAAATGGACTTGAATGCAGGATAACCAGACATGTTAAAAGAAATGCAGCCCCCCCTTTCTCTGCAATTGTACATTACAAAACACATCTTCCTCTGCAAAGTACATTACCAGCTTAATTGTGCATTGCATTGTCTTGGTTTGGGTTATTATGAAAACAGAGCCTGATACAAGAACTAGTAGTTTACTGGGGAGCGGATTCTAGGAATCGGAAGGAAGGGAATGGAGAGAATGACACAGGGAAGGGAAACACCCATAGAGGGCACTATATTCATCAAGTTACTACTGAGAGCAGGGGGACTCCATTCCACCGAGGACCCTGGATGATCTTTGAGAACACACCATGTGAATGTCCCAACAAAGAATGGGGGTCTAGAGCATTTATCCACGGAATTCTGGCTCCTTCTGGTTGATGGTGCCCCCAGAGGGCATCTGCTCCTGCATTTCCCACTACATTTGCCCTTCCTGGCCACACCTACACCTCCTCCCCACTCCTGCACTTAACTGGTTGCACCTGCCGTTGGTCTCCGCAGCCTTCTGTGACATTGGAATAAGCTCAAAGTGGAAGAACTAAGTCACACCACAGCGAGCTGAAGTGGAGTAGAGTGAGTTGCATGCCTCAGCTGGGCTGCAAGCAGGTAGGTCAAACGGATGTGGCCCAGCACACCTGAAGCATCTAGAATGGAATGGAAGCAGTGAAAGGGGAACAGAAATACAAATGCATATTTCTTTATATAATTGAGCCTTCCCTATTGTCCATTCACTATATTACAACGCTTTCAGAGGGTTGAATAATGTTTTTTTGAAACATATCCATAGAAACCCCCAAAATTGGAGTAATCAGACCACTTGAGCTTATTCCCATCCCTTTCAAGGCCCTCTTAAGATGATAACGAAAGTCATGAGACCACCACAACAAAGAGAACACAAGGGTGGCCATCAACAGCCAGGAGACTTGGACACATTTCTGGAAGTGGTGCTGAGACAGCCAGCATCTAACCACACACAAAGAAGACTGGAGCCTAGGACAGAGCCTGTCCCCCTCATGAAACCCAGTAGAGGCCCAGGACTCAGCGATGCTGGGAAGGAAGGGTAGCAGAAGGGCGATGTGTGGCTGAAAGCAGGAGTCATTGAAAGTGAACATACAGGATAGGAAATTGATCTCCACCAATGAGCCTAGAATGGCCAGCAGGTAGGCATTTGTCCCCCAGGCTGAGAGAATGAATGAACTGTCTGGGAAGAGTACAAGGAAACTAGTGTGGAAAACAGTGTCTTGGAGCAAAGCCTTCTGCTTTCGTGCATTTTTAGGGATCTTCACCATAACACCTTCATCTCCTCTTGCTCATCCTCAAGCACAGTGACCCCCTTACCATGAAACCTCCAGCCCCACACACATACAGAGCACTTTACCTCCCGGATTGTGGGTGTGAACAGACAACCCTGCGTCACCTGACGTTTGAGGTGTGCTTCAGAGGCATGAAAGACAAAGACTGAACAATCAGGTGGCTCCACAGTAAACGAGGAACTTCAGGAAGCAAAACATAAATTTAAGGAAAGCAAAACTGAAACACCAAATATGGTATTACACAAGTAACATAACAGGCTGCTACGAAAATCTAACCATCAAAGGAATAAGAGGACTTTAAAATATTTGTCAAAACTAATGTCAAGAATACCTCCCACAGTAGAGAACAGAAAACAGAGACAAAAACATGAGTATAAAATACATTTTTAGAAGGTGAGATGACGATTAAGCCAAGGCACTCAATAGTTAACTGATACTCGAGACACAGAAAATAGAGTGGAAAAATGATGATCAATTTAATAATAGTAGCGAAGTTCGCAGGACTGAAGGATGTGAGTCTTCACGTTGAAAAGGCTAGTAAATACCAGCATAATGAGTGACAAAGACCTACATCTGCCTATGTTATCGTTAAATCTCAGAGCAGAAGCAATGTAAGAGAGATCCTGAAACCTTCCAGAGAAAAATCAATTCCCCTACCAGGAATGATATATGGATTGACATCCTATTCCCAATAATCAACGGTAAGACATAGTAATGCCTTCCTTAGAACTATGAAAGGGAAATTGTTTCAACCAGATTTTCTAGACCTAAGCCAATGTTCAATCAATCATAAGGTTGGAGAAGGACATTGCAAATGTGCAAGGATTTGAGAAGATCATCTGCATTTCTTTGTAAGTTGCCTGTAGTTGTTCTTCGGTAAACTAAAGGAGTAGATATCAAAGAGAAATACAAAGGACTCAAGGAACAGTGGGTCCAGATAGGAGAAGAGGAAAGGGGAGTCCCAGAGAATGGATGCACAGTGAGTGTAGAAAGGGGACAGTCTGTGTCAGAACAGATGGGGGGCGAGGGGAGGAAGGATCTGGATACCAAGTGAAACAAGTCAGACCCAGAAAGATAAAAGCAGACCGTATGCTCTCATGTGGAGTTTTTTAAAACCCAAATCCATAGAAGCAGAGAACAGATTGATGGTTGCCACAGGTTGGGGATAGAGAGTGGGGGAGTTGGGTGAAAGACGGTCAAATCATACAAATTTCTGGTTATAAATAAGTTCTAGAAATGCGATGTACAGAATGATGACTGGTTATCAATACTGTATTGTGTAGTTGAAAGTTGTTAAGAACGTAAATCTTAAGTTCTCATCACAAGAAAAATAACTAACTATGTGAGGTAATGGATGCCACTAAATTTACTGTGGTAATCATTTTGCAACATATACACATATCAAATCATTATGTTGTATACCTTAAACTTATACAATGTTGCATGTCAGTTATATCTCAATAAAACTGGAACAAAGTTTTAAAGGTAACGGATTAAGGAACTAAAAATGATAAAGCAGCTATCTTTCGAAGAAGGTGGGTAGTGTAAGGAAGCTACATCTTTATCTTTCGTGCACGGTGAATAAATTAATAATTTATGAAATACATAATGGCATGAGGTCGTTATCAGCAGAGTTAAAAATACAACTGAAAGAGTTCGATGTGTCAACCTGGGGGTGGGGGGAGGGATGGACTCCAGATGGGAACGTAAACGGTAAAGCAGTGGTTCATGAAGAGCACTTTTGAAGTTAAGTTTGCTGGGGAGAGCGTGGTGGAGAGCACCCTGCAAGTTTCCAGTGCGCAGTCCTGTGATGCATCAGCTGCGCTTTGTACTGCGCGCCTGGCGCCCAAGGTCTGTAGTCTCCCTCCGTCACGGTCAAGTTAGCCCCCTTCCTCTTCCGTCACCCGCTTCTGTTGTCTGTGTCTATGGGTCTGTTTGTTTTCTTTTTTCATTTGTTGCCTTCCGTTTTTTATCCCACATATGAGCGGAATCATATGGTTTTTGTCTTTTTCCTTCTGACTTATTTAGCTTAGCATGATACTCTCAAGATCCATTCGTATTGTCACCAATGGCAGTATTTCATTCTTTCTTATGACTGAGTAGTTTTCCATTGTATACATTAAGAACATTTTTATACCATCTGGTTTGTTCGACTGTGTGTATTTTAAAATTTTAAAGAAACACTTGAGAAAATGTCATACGGAAAATTGTTGTCAATACAATGGCCTAATTTTTCTTTTTCTGCTTTCATCTACTCTAGTATTTGTTTCCTGAGGTGCTTCACAGAATCGATTTACAAATGGGTTGGACAAAGTCCTGACTAGTAAATTTACAATGCACCTTTTCCAAGAAATTTGGAGCCATTCAGAAGACTCGTATTTGTTATTTCAGCATTCAGTAATCTGGCGTCCCGTGAAACATTCCATGGTTCTGTCATTTACTGTGCTCTTAGAAGGCTGGTCAGTAAGGGATTCTGTCGTTGGTACAACTAAGGGAAGTACTGTTTAGGGTTAGGAAGATGCAGATAAGTATTAATTACCGAAATGAATGACTTAGCATACTGAAACCTTACATGTGCTCCACAATGGAGGTCACACATGCTTTAAATAAGGGTGACACTTTTTTTTCTGTTGCCAAAGTGAATAACACAGAACACAGGCATAGTTTCATCAGCATGGAAAGTCCATTAGACAGCCCCCAGGGTACAGTAGTCAGTGTCATACCGAGTTAAAGATGTAAAGTCTCACTGGAAGGAGAACTCAGAGGAGCACTCTGAGGAATGGGAACTGCACGAAAAACTGAAATATTATTAGAAATAAATACAGGTCTGACTGAGGCAAGACTTTCTGCATAAATCTTGAACATCTTGTTGAAATGTAATTTCATGATGCAATAAAATTTGAGCGAGAAACAAAATATCGGTCTATATTAAAATGATATTATTTCAGATAGGGAATTCACCAATGCATGGGAAATGGCTCCATGTGGAAAAATCTAACATGGGCTTTTTCCCACTAATGTTATATTAGATTTCTTTAGCATTGCCATTGTAATTGAATAACCTTTATTAATCCAGCCAGCAACGCTTTGTAAAATAAAACGTTAAGGAATAATGGTCACTGAAGATTTTAATTAAAAACTTAAAGTGCCGTAGTCACTTGAGTGTAAATCTCTGTGCAAAATTTCTACGAGTTCTAGAGCAAGAAGCTTTAGTTAAAGCAAGTGCCATCTAACAGAGCAGGTGAGGAAAGGGAGAGGGCCTGAGAGCCGACTGGGATCACTGCCTGCCATGTTTGTGAACTGAAACAGCACCTTCGTCCAGACACTTTCAACCGGCGTGCTGCAAGAAGTTTCAAAACAGGCAGCACCTGTCTCGATAGGGACACTGACCTCTTTTCCTTTAGATTGTCAAATAAAAAATGACAACAGCCAACACAACAATGGTCATCAGTGTGAATGAATTAGATTTACACCTATTTGTGTCAGATCAGCAAAAAGTGTAGTTTTTAGGGTGCCACAGAATTTTAGTAATTAGTTTATGTGTGCCAAGAGATGAAAAAGGTTGAAAAATTGCTACCTTAATCCATTCTTTTAGAGTTCTATTTTATTATTTTTGATGAGAATGGTAACACCAACATTTTTATTATAAGAATTTCAAAGAAGTGTGTGAAGTGGCTTATAAAATTTTGAAGCATATAGAACACACACATGGTTTTCTAAATTGTGTAATTGAAATTCAGAGGATTATTTAAGTGATGTGGTTTGTATTATGCATAACATTTAATTTACAACATCTACTTTATTATATACATTCAATTATGATCATACAGAACTGGGGAAAGAATTTTTCCTTATGACTTTTGAAATTGTTACAGGGTATATGCACACATTCAAGGCATCTCTTACTGAACAAACAAAAGCAAACAAAATACCCTTTATATAATTTTCTGCTAATAAAAGTAATATGTACTTTCTGGGCTCATTGATCAGATTCTTAGTTAAGTTTCTGCCTCCTTATTGGCTACTTTACTTTGGAACTGCATGGAATAAAACTAAGGTCATAAAGTTCTGTATCCATAGCAACATGTCTCTCTGTTTCAATACTTTTCAGGTACTTATTTTCATTCAAATAAATATTTCTTAGGGTTTGCTAGTCTCTTTGGGGAAATAGATGACTGAGTAAATAGGCTGAGAATGTCTGGTAAAATCAATACCATAGGACATGGCAGAGGGAGGAGACCAGATACCTAGCTAACTCGGCACTAAAATGGACCTTTGGAATTACTAGGAGGGTCAGAAATTCAAGTTGGTCCATTTTAGGAAAAGATGTCAGGCCACGAGGTCAGGAAATGGACTTCATGAGTTCAGGCAGTTAAAACAAGAGATAAGAAGGATGTAATTACACATAAAGTCAAGAATCTAATTAACCCAACAGATTTTGGGTACAGGTAGTAACCTTAATTTTGAAACATGTGTAAATCAGGAATCCAAACCCCAGATTGTGAAGCAAACAAGCATCAGAGATTGAGGATGACAGAAAGACTTAGTCAGGCAGGTGACTAGAGTTCATGGCTGTGAGCCTATCTCGGAGGCAAGATCTCGTTTGGCTAGAGCCCTGCTGGACAAGCCCTGCTTAGCGGGGAATGATCAGAGAGTGGCTGGGCAAGTGCACGCTTGTGTTTGAGGTTAAATGGAAGAGAGAGGGGGAAAGGAGTTTCTGAACCTTTTAGTTAATAAAAAGGGGAATGATCTCATAAATCACCTATCTGTCTCAGGTATTGTCAGGTGACCTTGCTCGGCACACTGAGTAAGTACAACAGGCAACTGTAGGCTACCGGCAGTTCAACAGGCATTGGCAGTGTGGTGAGGACTGACTGGTGGAAGGAAGTTACGGGCAGTTATGTGGACAGAACTTCTTAACTGTGGAACAAAACTGTCGATCTTAAAATATATTTGATGTTTATTGGTGTTTAATGGGAAGAAATCAGTTCATGTATTTATCAGAATGTTAAGTTCATTGAAACATTTAATTTTTTCGTTCATCTCTATATTTGTTTATAGCATTTTTCTATGGGTTTTGAAAAATCTGTCGGTGTCCGTGATCTTGAGCTAGGTAGCATTTTTTCCTTAGTTTGTTTTAAAAGTTTTGTAATTAGGAACAGTGTGTCTGTAGCTAAGCGTTTGATTGTCTCAGTTGCAGAACGCTATTTAGATTTCATAACTGTCTAGTTTGGCCAGAATGGAATGTGGAAAAGAGTTTAACATTATATTTAGTCAAATGAACCCTTAAAGTGGTAGTCTAAATCCATCCATAAATTAGCTTTAAACCTCTGCTTTTATATTCTATCATTGTTATGCACCGTGTGTCTAATGTCTGTCTCTATGCCAGGTGTTATAGAACTATCTACACCTTTTCAATTTACACTTGAATATATTTGAGAACATCCTGTTTTATGTACTTATAGACCCCCCAGCTAAAGCTATCCCACAAAATGGTTAATATAATTGAAAGTGATTTTAATGTGAAAAGGCTAAATTATTTAAAACATAACAATTAATATATATTATATATTATTAGCAGAGGTAAATAATATCACCATGGATTTAGTGAATTTTTTTCTTGGTATTTTCTCTGGCTTTGCCCACAAAATATCTTTTAATATTAAGTGAATTCATTTTCTGAACAGAGAAGTAAAAGCCACAAGTAACAGATCGTGTGCAAAAGTACAAATTACTACAATAAATTGTTGCCCGGTCTCATGGGGTTGCTGTGTTGATGCCAGAATCCTCTAGGGTGCCTTCACAAGTGGGGTGGATGACGAGTGAGGCGCCCACCCTCTCTTTACTGAGTCTGTACCCTAAACATAATGCAAGGTGTTCCGACACCTAAGATACTTGGGGAGACCCACCTGGGCAGCAGAGCTGCCCTTTGAGGTCAGTTGACTGGGGGGATGTGGTGCTACCATGCTGGAGCTGTTCACCATCATTGCCTTAATAAAGGCTTTGGCATGGATTCCCTTTAGACTGGATACTTGAGCGTCTTTCACAATTCTTAGTACATCCATCAAGAATGACACTATTTTATGCACTTCATGAAAGGAATATTGAACTATACATATTCTCACTTGTAATCTGGTGCTTGGGGGGAAAAAGCTGAAAGCAATAGTAATGTTTGATGTTTATTTCTTTAGGTAAGACAGACTTACAGTAAATTTTTAATGCACACTTAAATTACAAATGTGATTCTAGTATTTACATGGCACAGACTTAAAACATACTGTATGATCCTTCTGTATTAGTTTCTGCATATTTTTGAAGAATTAGTTGCATGAAGTGCACACAATGCATGAAAAAGTATGCATACTTGGAAGGAAATGCTATTAGAGGTGCTAGTCAGGGAGGATGCTCCATGTCCCTTCTGATGGGGGCAGTCACTGAGCCAGTGGCACCTTTCATAAGGGCCCGGGCTTTTCCTCCTTTCCTTGGCCCGTTGTTGAAAGGTCAGCCATGTGTGCTTCAGAGTATTCTACATTTTCCTATGTTTAATTAAGCAGCCAAGACTTCTGAAAACTTTGCTTCAGTAAAGTCATATGGTTGTTAGCACAGTAATTAGTGTTTTCTGATTGGCACTAGTATAACATATAGGCTATTGTGACCTTAGTGTCAACAGAATGTTTGGATAGAGTGGCTAATAAGAAGTGGTAGGAAACCTAGGTCAAAGTTTTGCTTTTTTTGGGAATGGGAAATATAGTAAATGAAGAGAGTGTTGAAAATCTTCTTCCCAGTTACTCGAATGTCATTCTTTATAGAAAGTTTCTAGTGAAGAATTCAGCCTGAATTTTATTCTTCTTCCAAGGCCAAATAGGTTACCTGTCACTCCTGCAAACACTCTGTCAAGAAAAAATGTTTAAATGTTTCTAGGTGCTGCAAATAACATCTTCCCAACGCGCAGTCCTCCAGGTTGTCAGCCGTGATGCACACCGCAGCTCGCTGTGGGCAGGACGTCTGTGCTGGCTGTCTAATGCTTACATGTCGCCTCCTCAAATGAGAGTACAACGTGCTGTTTGAAGCTAGTGTTTTTTACTGTTTGAAGCTAGTGTTTTTAGTGTTTGAAGCTAGTGTTTTTTACTGTCGTTATTCTCAAGTGGAATATCTCCACTTTCATAATTCCACTTGAATCTAGAAAATTTATACATATTTAGATTTTGTGCTTCTGTTAGTTTAATTTCCTTTCTAAAACAAATGCTTATCCATAGTTATTTTAAGTGTAGTAGACATTCATTTGCAAATTTCCCAAATAGGTCAATGTGCTATGAATCCTTTTCCTTGTAATTGTAACTTAATCTAAAAGCAAGTTGCTATGGGTTTTTACTCCCTTCCCTCAAGAATAATTTTGAACTAGATGATTTGGGCGGTTCTAGAATAAACTAGAAATTTCAACATCAGCTGTGAATTTTACGTAGTATTCTCATTACTCACAAAAAACAAATGCAGCCGTAACCCTTGCCAGCTCGTGTGACTCATTACATGTCCTACTTCTTTTTCTGCAGATAGGCATTTAAATTAATGGGTGCTTTTCTTTTGTACTTTTACCCTATTTCTTCTTTTTTTTCTTAAATGCCCTCCCTGGACTACTCTTTCCTTTTGCAGATAAAAATATTTTTTCTTTCTTGATCTAAGTCCCTCGTAGAATGTTCCCAAACTGAATATTAATTGTTCTAAAATCTTTAACCAAATTCAAGTTTTTCTTGCCTTTCCCGTGTGTCAGCCTCTGTCCTCTCTCCCACAGTGCAACTCCGCAGTGCCAGTGCGGTCGGCAGCACCACACTGTGGATTAGCGTGTGGGACCCCAGAGCTGCGCGGTTCTTTTGGAATTTGGGGGAATCTAAGTCCTTTTCTCCCCTGGTCACCGTAGGGTAGCCCCAATCACTTAAACCTTCTACATTTCTATAACTTCACAGTGATCATTGGCCTTTTACAATGTTTTGGCCTTTTACAAGGCCAAAGTTTTACAATGGCCTTGAATGATTTTATGGCCCTGGAATATTTTCAAAATCTTCAAAAAAAGATTAAAGCATTGGAGATGTACACACAGCAACTTGCCCTTCTCCAAACAGTACTTTCATTTCGTGCTGTACGGGATACTTACAGTGAGTTCATCTCACGTATATGCAAACCGTGCAGACAGACTGCCCAGTTCTTCCCGTGTGAGGCAAAATGACAGGACTGGGTGAATACAAGGTGAAGAAATACCGAGAAGGCCCCTTAAGTGCAGGAATGTGTACAGAAGTACTCTGACCTTTTCTGTCTGATGTAACGAGCCAAGAAATTAGAAGACCATTTCTTCAAACCTCTACCCATCTCTGAAAAAGAGGTGTGTTGTAATTTGGTGACATCTTGCTCTTCAAGTCTGTATGAACCAGTGATAGTATTTGACCAAAGGTCGTCCACTTCCGTGCTCTTCTTCCTAATTCTAACCTATGTGACCAACGAAAGAATGTCTAAGGAAGGCAGGAGGGTGGTGGCAGGGTCCCTGTTCTTAGGTTCCTTGCCCTTTCACTGTGGAAGGAAATTGCCAGTGAGGAGGAGGTCAGGAGCTTGAACTTTTTTTCAGGAAATGTAATTCCAATTTCCTCTGAGGATTGTCTTCCTTGATCAACTTCATGGCAAATGAGAACACAACTCCTTGGAAATGGACAGTGGAGCTCCATTAATAGATATAGACTGTTCATCTCTTTAAAACGTGATTCGGTGAGGCAGGCGGTGTATAGAGGGGTGGATACACAGATGGACAGAAAAACCAACGACTGACAGCTGACGAGAGAGCTGGGAACTATGTCAGGCTCAAAAGTCTTGAAAGACCCAGGACTTACCTGTGTCAGAGCAAGAGTTGACTTGGAGGTACTCACGGTTCTCTGAACTCCTCTGCTTCAGACGAGTCTGAATTCAAACCTTCCGTTCCTGCCCTTTATCATTTTGTTTCATTTTAACCCTGTTTGTTCATATTGTCTGACCCTACTGCTGTCTGAACCGTGGTGTTCAATGCACGCCAGTTGTCCTGCTTCAAAACAGAACTGATTTGTGTTTAAGTATTATATTTAATTCATTAGTAATATGTTAATCATCTATCATTATTTCTCATGCGTTTTTCTTTGGGAGACAATGTTTTGTTACAAGGTGAAATTCTCTTCCATGCTAGAATTCCTATGGGAGTTTACAACAGATGGGAAAATTCTCTTGCATGTGATATTTATAAAATAGTATTAGAAGATTAAAATATCATAAAATTAAAATAATGTGTTCTCTTTGAATATAGAAGCATAAATCCATATATATACTTATCATGCCCAGCATAATAAAAATAGAGAAATTCTTTTGATTTGTTTTATATAACTTAATAAGTTTGGTGGCCTTAATATTAACTGTACATTATTCAAATGTATTCTAGGACTATTAATGGTGTTCTAAAGAAAATATATTATTTTGAACTAATTTTTTTACAATTGAGTGTCCCCTATGAAATATTCATGACAAAAGGGAAAATTGTCATTAGAGGTTTACACTTTCATAAAAAATAGAAAAACTATTTTAAATAATTATCATATTAAAATTTGAGTAATTATTCCTACCACCTGGGTATAAAACCTTGGCACCATCTTTTAAGTTTTTTTATGTTGTTCCAGTTGTCAAAAGTATTTAAGCACTCAGGTGTACTAACGAAATGGGCATTGTGAAGTGACCACCCAAGTGAAAATTAGGACATTATTAAACCCATTGCCTCTGCCTGTAGGTTCTTCCTTCCCCGTATTTTTGCCATCCCTGTCCCAAAGGCACCCGTTGTCCTTAACCCCATGGTAGTATTGGCTCACTATCCCCACATACGTGGAGAAATGTTTTATTGGTCTTGAGTATGTACCTAGGGAGGGAGAGAGTTGACTTGCGTCTATTGTGTCAGGGAGGCATCTGATTTCATCTTCTCTCCATATGAATAACTTACTGTCTTAGCACAGTTTTTAGACTGGTTCATCGTTTACCCACTAAACTGCGATGCCAGCTTTCTCCCGCCTGAGCCAGTTTCTAGGTTCTCCATTATGTTCCATTAGTCAAGTTTTTCTATTCTCTATGACAGCGATTTTCAACTGTGTGCCACAAGAATTTTTAAAACATGCAGTACCTGACTATTTAGTCAGGGGCCTGACCTCTTTTCCCTTAGATTGTCAAATAAGAAATGACAGCAGCCAACACAACAGTAGCCGCCCAGTGTGAACTCCCTGTCTTGAACTGTAAGCGAATAGGTCATTTAATGGAGTTGCATCTCATTGGTTACATCGCACAATAAGGTTGTATCTGGTTTATTAATTCTTGGGACCAAAAATCCTTATATACAAGTTTAGGCACCTGAGTTTTTAAAAAGGCACTTTGGAACAAAAAGGATAGGTAATTACTATTTTTTTGTAAATCAGTCAAAAGTGTACCTATTTTTTGTCAGATTGGCAAAAAAATATTTTTTGGTGTGGTGCAGGATTTAGTAATTATGGCTTATGTGTGCCATAACATGAAAAAGGTGGAAAATCGCTGCTATATGATAATATCACACTGTGTTAAATTTAGTGACATTAGTTTAGGTCCTGATGTGTGGTATGGGATGTCACACCACTTGTCTCTCATTTAGGAGAACTATGGTCCTCTCGGTTATCTGGATCTCCTGTAATGTCTTTCAAAAAGGCTTGTAGAGTTTTGTACATCTCTTGGTAGACATTTCTGAGAATCTTGCATTTGTTATCATTATAAATGGCGTTTTATTTTTTTTGCTGGTGTATAAAAATGACAAATGATTTTTAACATTAACCTTTTATTATGACCTTTTTTGAAACTCTCTTAGTATTTCTAATAATTTATACATTCATTTTGCATTTTCTCTATAGAAAATCCTAATACCCATAATTAAAGACAGGTTTTTTGGTCATAAAGTTATGAATACAAGTAATGGTAGTAGGTATTTTTTTCTTCTTCCTGATTTTAAAAGGGTTATTTTAAAACTTCACAATAAAGAACGTAAAAATTGCAGAGCTTTTGGTAACTACCTTTTACCTGGCTGAGAATGGTCTCTTCTATTCCCTATTTTGCTACAAGTTTCTGTCATGGAATTGTATCAGTGTTTTTCTCTGTATTGATAATATCATAAGGCTTTTTTCTTTTAATACTTGAATGGAATAAATAATATTATAGGTTATTTTCTGACATTACACAAATATTGTCCTTTTCAGTTCTTTCATAATATATTATCCCTGAATTCAGTTTGCTAGTAATTGTTGAGGTTGACCTGAGAGTCTTCTCTTTCAAAAATGTTTTTTAATTGATGTTATGCTAGCCTCATAAATTAAGTTGCTTAAAAGCCTCTTTCCTACTCTCTGAGAGAATTAATATCAGAGTGAGTTGTTTCTTAAATACTTGGTGGAACTGGCCAGTAAAGCCATCTGGGCTTGATATTTCATTTCTGGAAAGATTTTTGACTACTATTTAAATGGTTCTAATGGTTATAGAATGACTCATATTTTCCACTTTTTTCTAGTCAGTTTTGGTAAATTTTATAGCTTTGAGATTTTCCTTTTTATTTAAATTTTATATTTATTGGCATTTATAGATTTTTATAAATGTTAAACTGCCCTTATGTTTTTTGCAACGTAGTGATTACATATTTTTACACTTTATTGGACTTGGTTTGCTAATAATTCATTTAGGATTTTTATGTCAGTGTTCATGAGTGAGTCTGCCCGTAATTTTTATTTCTCTGCCATCTCAGATGTGTTCTGTTTTATTCAATTCTCCAGAATCCTTCCTAGCTCAAAGTAACTGCTCCCTCTTCTGAACTCTTCTGGCACTCGGTCTTCTCTTACGGCTCTATGGCTCGTGCGTGTGTGTGTGTGTATAGCTGGTGTTTTATAGTCTAAACTCTCTTACGCAAAGTGTTTTTCTGCAAGCCACTCATCATGGTGGCTTCCACATCATAGATCCTAATAAGAAGTGAGCTATACATAGTTATAAATTAAAGAGTGGAAGTGTGGAGGCGGGAGTCTGGCAGGGTGAGTGCTCAAGAAGTTCCGATGAATCTGCTTTTGTTTTTTCAACTCTTCACCCCAGCAAAGTGTTGCTTGCCTTGGCACGACCCACATCACAGTGACCGCATGTTGGTTTCTTGCTTCTAACATGGCGATGGGACAGATAAGGTTGTCCCCTGACAACAAAAGAGAGAGGCAAGAGGGGGAAGTAAAGCGTTCTTCCACCGCCACCACCGCTCTGTCACCCCTTCTGACAGCAGTCTCCTGGTTTCCCCCTAGGCTACCGCTCCTTCCCTTGAACACACGTAGTCCGCAGGTCAGGCCAGCCTGGGAATGTGACCGCATTTGGAAGAAGGGTCTTTGCAGTGCAATCGAGCTGAAGTAGGGTCATGCTGGATTTGGGTGGATCCTAAATCGAAGATGACCAATGTCCTTGTAGGAAGAGGGAAATTTGGATGCAGACACACAAAGAAAGCCGTGCGAAGATGGAGGCAGACATGGGAGTGTTGTATCTGTGAACCAAGGAATGCCAGGGATTGCCAGCAAGCTCCAGAGGCTCAGAGACAGGCACGGAACAGATTCTCCCTCAGAGCCTCCAGAGAAACCGCCCTGCCCACACCTTGGTTTGAGACTAGTAGCCTGTGGAGCTGGGAGAGAATGAGGTCTGTTGCCCTAAGCCACCCAGTTTGGGGCACTTTGTTATGACAGCCCTAGAAAACTAATAACCCCATATGTTTGAGAATTTAAAAACATACTTCTAAATGCTTCCTAAGTCAAAAAGTTATAGTGGACGTTTAAAAATGTTTTGAACTACATGTCAATAAAAATACTGTATATCTAAACTAAGTGATTAAATGTAAGCAATAATTAAAGAAGTATTTAGAATCCTTTGCTTATAAATCAAGAAAGAAGGATAAAAATAAATGTGTTAAATATCCAAAATAAAACTTAGAAGAAGGGATATGAAATAAATCCAAGAATGTAGAACAAAGGACATAAAAACAAGAGCAGAAATCAATGAAATAAAAAACAAATATAATAGCAAGTACTAGATGAATCTCAGTGTTGACTATTTGAAAAAGCAAGTTGCAGAATAATACATGTAATATTCCATTTACATATATATTGGAAGCAAAGCTAAATATGGTATCGATGGGAAAACATTCTAGGCAGTATTTACATCTGAGCTAGAACAGAATGGCCTGCGATTGGAGAATGGGAGAAGGAAGGCAGGAAGGAAAGGAGGAAGAAAAGTAGAAGGAAGCAAAGAAGTGGACATTTTTGTATTTTTGTTAGTCTTTCACAATTCTTCTATGACTTTCCTATTCATAGCCTCTGCCCATTTTTTAATTTTTCCAAAAAAAGGTTATTGCTGACATGGAGGCCCAAGTTCACAAGCTGAGGGAAGAGCTGATTCACGTGAACTCCCAGCGGAAACAGCAGCTGGTGGAGCTCGGTCTGCTCCGTGAAGAGGAGAAGCAGAGGGCCACGAGGGACCACGAGGCCGTGGTCAGCAAGCTGAAGGCCGAATCGGAAAAGATGAAAATAGAGCTGAAGAAGACTCACGCAGCTGAGACAGAGATGACACTGGAAAAGGTAAGATGCCCACCTCACATTTTTACAGGCAATCGAAGCCCATGCTTGAAAGCCACGCTCCCGCCCTTATATTTACTCTCTAGAAGGTGGTGGTGGACATAGAATTACTCTCCAGGTGTATGAACTTTTCAAGTGAGCAATTTAAGTATCTCGTTGTATGTCTAAGCACCACTCAAATAATATAAGGAGTTTCCTAACATCTTTGTTGACCTGAATTGAAGGAGTTACATGGAATGTCCCAGTCTATGTTGATTAAATACACATGGTGATGAAAACAGTGTTAAATTATTATCAAACATTACACTGGTTAGGAATACTGAAGCTGTAGCCCTAAATTTTCTTAGTCTAAGACTAAGTTTCAGGCATTTTCTAGATTGCCAAATAATTACTTCTACATTTTATAGTTTTTATAAGTGTAACACATACACTGACATATTTTTCAAGACTGATATTTCAGATAAAGAAAAGCTTCTTTAAAATTATATAATTTTGAAATAAATGTCAATATACTGTTGACACATTTGGAGCTAACTTATATTCCGGGAGCAATATCAAATATTCTTTCTTTTGATGTTTTGTAAAACTATAAATATTTTAATTGGGTAGTGAATGTGAATTGTTCTTAAGCATAACAAATGTAAATTGTCCCTTGAGTTCCTTAAGACCAATCTATATCTTGGGACAAAGAAACTTGAGAAGTGTAATTGAAGAACTCTCTAATTCTGTTTAATTTTTTCCTCTCCTCTTCATCGTTCAATGATTTTGACCCTTCGTAGCGTACACAGCACGCTCTAGGCACCGCGCCGCTGATTTTACACGGGCTGGGACTGGGTGGTGCTCGCTTTGTCGTACCTAAATTTATCTAAGGGTCAATGCAGCCAACTTTGCCCTTGGCAGCATAGCTCTGAACCCAGAAATATACAGGAAAAGGGCTCTGAAGAGGCAGGAGGGGGCCTGGCTGCTTGGAGGAACAGCAAGGCCAGTGTGGCTGGAAGCGATGACAGAGGACGAGGAGGAAGAGATAAAGCCAGGGAAGGGAGCACAGAGGTGGGCCG
>PVKM010003660.1:0-56278 GCA_004027735.1 Carollia perspicillata | reverse complement strand
CCTCCTCCCTCCCCTTAGGGTACACACATACTGACTCCACCACTAAACACCTCACAGCTCTTAATTCCTGCTCTTTTAACCTCTAGGTAACACTTTCGTTTTCTTCTTGGAGACCCAAGGCGCATTCTCTGCAGTTGGAGCCTGATTAGAAGTCCCCAGCAGGGCCTGCCTGGGGAGGTGAGGTTGGGCAGGGCGGGAGGCCCCGCTGGAGGCAGGTGCCTGTCCTGGTTTTACAGCCTGTTTGTCAGCCTGGGCTCCTGGGATGTGAGTCCTCATAAAAGGTTATGGAGCAAGGTTCTCACCTTTGCCCCTGAAGATTTTTTCCACCTTAGGGGCTTTCAGAAGGCTATTTAACCCCTCGAGGGAGAGAAATAGGCTAGAGATCTAGAGACTGGAGGAAATAAAAATGAAAAGAGTGGGAGAGGTCACAGAGGATTGCATCCAACAAGGACGACCTGTGAAATAATGAGACAGGGTTTCTCTCTGGGATGGAAAACTGCCTTGTGACTCTCCCGGCATAGCATTCACCTGCAGGTCTCTGCGTGGGCCTCTGTGTGTGCACACGAGTGTGCAGAGAACCAGGAGCAGCATCTAGGACCTAGATTCTAGGTCAAACAGGCTTTCCTTCGGCTCTCATCTTTGAATAAAAAATATACACATGTCTGGCACAGTTCCTACCCATGATCGCCCTCCTTGCAATTGGCAAAAGTTTGCTCACCTTCCTAAGACACTCTATGTTACCTTTCCAGGGTGAGATAGCTAGTACTACCTTAAAGTATGTAATAGCACATCCTATAGATATAAAAAGTAAGTGAATTCTCCCACAGATATAGAAATACAATTATAAGCTCTTCATCATCAGTTTCTAATTTATCTGATCTGACCCCCTTAAAAAACACACACATGGGCAGGTCTGAATCTTCTTAAACATTATTCTGGTTCCAGAGGAGCTACCTAAATCAATATGCCACTGAGAAGGCCGGAGTAGAAAAATGACAGAGGGCTCTCTGTGATGAGATCAGAAATACCCCAAAAGCTTCCGAGTAATACTCAGGAAAGCCTTTCTTGAACTGGAGACCATGGACTTGAGAGAGACTGTGGTCTTTTGTAGATGGTGATGGAAAATTTTAATTGTTGGTGGTGGGTCTCCTCATGCACCTGCGAGCCGCCTAAGACAACTCTAGTCATTCTTCCCACGTTGTGTGGTATCACTACGAGTAACGATTCCACGGACAGATGTCATCGTCTATATTTGGGAGACAGGAAAAGGAGGATTACAGACCATGGCCTCCGTGACCCAGCCTTCGGTCTCAGCAAGTGCCCAAATCGGGTCATGTTCTGATCCATGGCACCGTTGTATGCATAGTTCTACCCCCAGTTTTAAAGCAGTAAATTCAGAATCTCCGTCTTCACTTACTTTCATTTATCATGAATAACTTCCATTAATATAAAAATGAACCTGAAAAATATTAGGTATTATCTTCACAATCCACTTTTTAGTAACATGTCTTGGCTCTGGTGTTATTTTCTCAGGACTGGTTATAATGAAGGTTTGTCTATTCCCAATTTACAAATCTGGAAGTTGAGAGACAGTAAAGCTAAATCTAAGATCTTAAGATAAGGTCTGTGAATAAGACAAGGAAAAGGATAAACTAGGGAAGCCACACTAACAACCTAATTCCAAAATTTTACCTTAGGGTCTCTCTGTAGTCCAACTACCTCTTAAATCAAATCAAATCATATCAAATCCCCCAGTATAGTATAAATCTGGCAATTAAATTAGTTATTAGTGAGCTTTTCCTTTGGTTGATGTTAACCTCTGTGCTCTGACATGAGATCTGGTCTATATTAACTTGCATTTTTCAGAACAAATAAGCCTGTGTCCCATCAAAAAAGATGAAAAAGGATGTTCCACATCAATCATGGCATCTTATAAGAGACATTGACGAATGTCCTCAAATACTTTAAAAGAAGGCAAGCCTTTTTTGGAAGGACAGTTTGCCATAATTTCATCTAGAATTTGGAAAAGCACACATGTAGTGTGATGCACAAGAGTATTGAACTGAAGCCTGAAGACTCAAGAACAGAAGGCTAGAGAGCTTAGTTTTCCTTCCAAACCAACAACCAATTTTCAGTGAGGCAGTAAAAAGCATTTTTCTTTCTAGGCACATGGATTCTTCCAGGAAATGGGAATAATTAGAACCAATGCTCTGGACCAACAAATCAATCCCATCAATAGATTTAGTAGGCTTTCCTCATCCAGTGACTTGTCACCAAATGCACAGTGACCCAAGAACTCCTGTGGGTTGTCATTACTTCATGGGCTATAAAATTAGTACTAGTTCTTCAACCAGGAAGATTTTAGACGATTGCTCCAGTAAGCCTTTAAATATATATCTCAGTAAATATTATTCCCTCTGCATAAAATTCTCCATTTTTTTAATCCTCTGACTCTTTTTTTTTTTAATTGATTTATTATCTCTTCTGGAAAGCTTCTCTCACACCCTCCATTTTCTCAATCAGTGTTATTCTTTTTCTTTTCTCTGCCTTTTTTTTTTAAACCATGTTACTTTGTGGTTTTGTCCATATCTTGGTCATTCATTTGGAAGTGTATATTGAGTACTTATTCGGTACTGGGTACTATCCCAGGCACTGGGATAAAGTAGCACATAGGACAGATAAAGTCACAGAACTAGGGAGCTTTCATTCTATGAGAGGATAGATAATAAACATTTCACATGACTTTCTAAAGGAATTTTCTCTACCTGAATTCATTTACACAGTGACTATATATAGGAGGTTCACAATATATGTTGGTCAGGCTAATTTTATTTGCATGTGATATTATGTCACCTGAACCTATGAGTCCTTGTTTTTAGAGGCTCTGTCCTGGTGATATTTCTGGTAGTCTTCTAAGATGTCTCATTGTTCTCTCAAGTCATTTCTGTCTAGAGTGACACCCGGTAACCTGCCCTGCTCTAGTTTTCGATTGTAAATCTTGCCTGGAGTGGCTGTGGCTTTTGCCACTCTGCCCAGAGTGATTCTGTGGATGCTCTGTTGGCCTCTGGTGAAGCTGCTCCTGTTGCCTATGACAGTCTAGTATGACAGTTGTCTATTTCTCATAAGTTACCACTGGTCATGCTGCTGCTGACCTCTGGACTATTGATCTCTCCATGGTCTGCTGTTCATCCTGGCACCAACATTGTCTGGGCTGTATTGCTGTAGGGTCAGCTCCTATGAGGCTCTAGGACACTGCAGGAATGGGCTCACCCAGTGAGCCTCTGCCCTCACTATGGATGTTTGGTGGCTACTACCCAGAGTGCTTTGGGCCTCTCCTTGGCACTCATTGTGGCTGCCATTTCAGTTTAGCATTGCTCACATTTCTTTGTCAAGTGTGGAAACAACTTTGCCTCCCTGGAGGGGCTCCTCAGTAGGTTTGCTTGAGCTCTGACACCTACCTACACTGTGTACATAAACAGCTTTTCATTCCCGGATGCACACAGAGAATGTGAGGGTAGCTGAGGGTGGGTGAAACTTACCCAGATCCACTGTATTGTTACTTTAGACATTTCACCTTCTTATTCTCCTGTCTGGCTTCCAAATGACCTGTGTTGCCTGACTCATTTCCCCATGATGAATTTTTCTCGCAGTGGCTTCAAAATTCTAATAAGAATCCATGATGTAACCAAACATGTATTTGGATCCCAAGTGTAAGAATGAGTCAGGAATGTCCATTTAGAAGTATCCTAGTTTTATACGATTGATGGATGCATAGGGATAACTAACAAAAATGGCACGAAAAATATCATTTGACTTCACATAAAAACTTCTGCCAGCCTCACTATACATTTTAACCAGAGGAGAACAAGTTAGGTTTTATAAAATGTTCTAATATTTTCTGGAACTCATTCATAAAATAGATTCTGTAATTATTCTTACTTTACCAACTCCTTAATTTATCTTATCTCACCACAGAAGATTTTCGGAATATGTATTAGTTGCCTCATTTTTATCTTTGAGATACTGTAGTTTAATATAAATGAAAGCTGCAGAGAACCCAGAAATTCCTACTCAAAATTCAGCACTTGTCCCAGTATTTCATAGTGCCATTGTACATATGTAGCCTATAGCATAGATATTAGGGGTTATGTAAGATCTAAATCTAGATATTAAATGTTATTACCCCTGACTTTATTTAAATTAGAGGAACCTAGAAAAGTTAGTCTAAGGATAAAAGGATGTTGCATACCTGCAATTCAGTTAACATGATATACCAAATTAACAAAACAGAAGATAAAAATCCTATGATCATCTGAATAGATGCAGAAGAAGTGTTTGACATAATTCAACATCCATTTATGATAAAACTCTCAATAAAGTGGGTATAGCGGAAACATACCTGCACATAATAAGAACCATAGAAGACAAACTGACAAGTCACATCATATTCAATGATGAAAAGATAAAGGCTTTTTTTCTAAGATCAGGAACAAGACAAAGATGTTCACTGTAATAAGTTGTATTCCATATAGTGTTTGAAAACAGCCATGGCAGTAAGCCACAAAAAATAAATAAAAGGCATTTATATTGGAAAGTAAGAGATAAAACTGTCACTATTTGCATTTGACATCATGTTATATATAGAAAACCTTAAGACTCCACCAATAAACTATCATAATTAATAAATAAAATCAGTAAGGGTGCAGGATATTGAATTAATATTCCAAAACCTATTGCATTTCAATACACTAATAATAAACTATCAGAAAAAAATAAGAAACAATCCCATTTGCAGCTGCATCAAACAAAATACTAAGGAAAAAAATTTAACCAAGGAGGTCAAAGTTCTTTATTCTAAAAGATTACTGATGAAAGAAATTGAGAATTATAAAAATGAATGGAAAGATACACCATTATATGGGCTGGAAGAATTGATATTGCTAAAATGTTTATAATACCAAAGCAATCTACAAAATAATGCAATTATTTGTAAAATGCCACTGGCACTTTTTAGAAAACTAGAAAAGCTCCCTAAAATTTTTTTGCAACAACGAAGACCTCGAATAGCCAAAACAATCTTGATAAAATTAAATAGATTTATAGGTGCCACACTCCCTGATTTCAACCTATACGACAAAACTATAGTAATCAAAAGAATATGGTGCTGGCACAAAAAAGCAGACACATAAGTCAGCGGAGCTAAATACAAAATCCAAAAATTAACCCATGCTTATATGGTCAATTAATCTACAACAAAAATGGCAGGAATCTGCAATGGTGAAAAACAGTCTTTATAATAAATGGATTAATAAATAAATAAATAAACACATAAATAAACTCAAATGGATTAATGACTTTAATCCTAAAACCATAAAACACCTAGCATAAACATAGGCAGTAAAGTCTTTGACATTGGTTTTAGCAATGCTGTTTGTTTATACCCTCAGTCAAGGGCTACAGAAAAAAAATAAACAAGTAGGACTATATTAAACTAACTAAAAAGTTTTTGCACAGTGAAGAAAGTCATTAACAAAACAAAAAGGCAACTTACTGAATAGAAAAAGATATTTGTAAATGATATGTCTAATATGGGGTTAATATGCAAAGTATATATATAACAAATAAAACTCAACATAAAAATACCAAATAATCTGATTGAAAAATGGGCAGAGTTTATTAATAGACAGTTTTGGAAAGGAGACAAACAAATGGCTAGCAGACCAATGAAAAGATGCTCAACATCACCCATCATCAGGGTAAAGCAACTCAAATCGCAATGAGAATCAAAACCACGTCCATCAGAATGGCTGTTATAAAAAACACAACAAATAACGGGAGTTGGCCAGGATGTGGTGAAAGTGAACTTTTGTGCACTATCATTATGGAAAATAGCATGGAAAGTCCTCAAAAAATTAAAAATAGAACTGTGATGCGGCTTAGCACTTCCACTTCTGGGTATTTATATGAAGACATAAAAAGCATTTATTCAATAAATATATGCACCCTCATGTTTATTGCAGCATTATTTACAATAGCTAAGATATGGAAGCAACCTAGGTGTCAATCAACAGATGAATAAATAAAGAAGAATTCGCTAATATATGTATATATGTGCATATGAATATTAATATATGAATATTACGCAGTTGTAAAATTTGGCCATTTGTGACAACATGGATTGACCTAGAGGGTATCATGCTGAGTGAAATGAGTCAGATGGAGAAAGACAAATACCGTATGATTTCACTTATATGTGGAATCTGAATTTGAAAACAAATGAACAAGCAAAGCAAAATGGAAACAGATTCATGGATACACAGAACGAACTGATGGTTGACAGAGGTAAGTAAGGTGAGGCGACGGACAGAATGGTGATGGGAAGGAAGAAGTACACATTTTAAGTTATAAATAAACCACGGTGACATAATGTACAACACAGGAGAGATACAGTCAGTAATTTTGTCATAACTATACAGTAATGAAAGGTCACTCTACTCATTGCGGTGATCACTCTGTAAGGTCTGTGGATGTCAAATTACTGTGTTGGACACTGATATGAACATAATACTGTATGTCAAATATACTTTAGTAAAAAACAATAATTATTATACTTAGCCCAGTAGTCGGGAACCAGACCGACCTGAGAAAAACAATGCTGCCACACGATCACTGTATAGATCCTGAACATGACTGCCAAATGTCAGGGCTTACCATTTCCCGCCCTACTGCATTAGTATTCTCAAAATACTGCACCTGCCCTCACTCCTTCCCCGTTATATCTTTTTAAATATGGGATCTATGGGATCTTCTCTCTAGCGAAGCTGTTTTCCTTGAAGTCCAACAAGCACGTGTTGCTTGCTCCCTTATTCACTTTCATGCCTTTCCTCGTATGGGAGAATCTCTTCTCTTCCTTCAACACCCCCCAGTGGAATATTGCAGTGCTTCTCCGTGGGTGGTGCACAGACTCCAGGAGTCCCTGAAACCGTTTCAAGGGCACCTCTAGGTCAAAATTACTCTAATATTACTACTGAAATATTCTTTGCATTTTTCACTCTCCTCTCCTGGCATTTGTACTAATCTTTCAAGAGCCATGATGGGTATAACTGTTACCAGAAAGAGACAAGGCAGGCCCAAAGTGGGTGTGCCTCAGGACTGCAGTGTGTCGGTTCTTGACCTTGTGTAGGAAAGATTTCACAAGACAAGCCCAGGCAATTTTGAGACTATGTTTATTAAAGCTGGGGACAGTGAGACAAAGGGAGGGCTTAGGGCAGAAGAGGCAACGGGAGAGGACCCAGGTGGTGCTCTGCTTTGGGCTCTCTCCTGTAATATTCCTATTCTAGAAACATTATAGGAAAAAAGTGAGCCAAGGCAGGGCTGCTGTCAGCTCACAGGAGAGTCAGAGAAAAAGGGGCCTTGGACACGGCTTCAGAGATAAACCCAGGATGAGCTGCTGCTGTCTCCTGCTCCCCTGGCTGCAAGTCTCCTTGGGATTCTTAGAGTTCAGGAGAAAGAAAGTAAAACATTCATGCCCAAGGAAAGGCATGGGCATGCTCCAGAGAGAGTATGCACCGGTATCCTTTGTCTTAAGAGGTTTTTATCTCTCTTCTGCAGGTGAGAATCTTAAAGGAGAGTTTCAGCAAAACATTCATCAGCTTTCCAGGAATGTTTGTAATATGCTGATGCATCAAAATGAGTGCATAGGAGAGTTTGGGATTATTCTCTGATCAGTTTCACTGCTCCTCTTTTACCTTGGGTCTGTCTGATTGTAATCTTTTGTTTGTTTGCTTGTTTTTTGTTATTTGTTTCCCTGACTTCATCTGTTCTTGGGTTTGGCTGGCAGAAATGGCATTAATTGAGTCTCTCTGTTCTCTATCTCCCTGACTGGGGTGATTTCAGCTATTTATTATCTAGTTAGGAGGGAGAGGTGTAAACCATTTGTTTTCAAGTGTTTCTGGTTAGGGAAGATAAGTTCTCACAATTCACTAGTTATCTGTACATTGCTCAAATTGTTTGGCCTTGGTAAATTATTTTATGTCAGTTTCCCATTCTAGTTGCCCAAGAGTTTTCTGAGCTTCTTACTATCCTGCCTCAAAACTACAAATAAGGGCAATGGATATAAATTGAACTAGTAGTCATTGTAATTACTGGTATGTAAGAAAAGAAAAAAAATTTCCACATAAGACCGGTCTTGATAAAGTAGTAAAATTATAGCTGTTACTAAATATCGATGCTTGAGAGCTCACTGCTTTACCGTTCTGTGTAACACAATGAGAGAAAGACGTGAAACGCTTTAGGTTTGTCTAGGAAATATGCTTCCTCAAACGGAATGCCAGCAGCCCCAATGCGAGCCACACCCAAGTAAAAGCTTTAAGGATAAGCAACAAATTGAAAATACTGATGAATAAGCTAAACAAACTCTTAGAACTACTAAAGGATTTCAGGGATGTTGTAGATTATGGGGTCAATATGCAAAGATCACTTGTATTCTCTACATTAGCAATAAAACGACATTCTGAAAATGAAATTAAAAAACAATTACATGTGAAATATCAAAAAGAGTAAAACACTTGGGTCTAATTTCACCAAAATTATAAGATAATATATTGAATGCTGTAAAACAGTATTGAAATAAATTAAAGAAGATCTGAATAAATGGAAAGGTATTTCATGGTCATTGATCAGAAGATCTAACACGGTTAAGTAAGATATCAATACTGCCTAAGTTGATTTACAGATTCAACATAATCCCCACCAAATGTCAACTGGCTTTATGGTAGAAATTGATGAAGTGATCCTAAAATTCCCATGGAAATGCAGAGGACCCACAATAACTAAAGCAATCTGAAAAAGAAGAAAAAAGTTGCAGCACTTACACTTCATAATTTTAAAATTTACCATAGAGCTATTAAACTGAACTGCAGTATTGGCATATGAGTGAATATATAGAACATTAGAATAGAATAAAGAGTCAAGAAATAAGTCTTATATATATGGTCGATCAAATTTCAACAAGGTTGCCAAGACAGTTTAACAACGGAAAGAATTGTCTTTTTTAACAAATGGTGCTGCAAAACTGGATAGCCCCTTGCCCTCTCCAAACTCACATCATAGGCAAAAATTAACTAAAAAAGTGAGTACTAAAACCATAAACTATTAGAAGAAAAGATAAAGGTAAAGCTTTATAACTTTATGGTTAGACATGAAACTAAGAAACTGTTTTTTTCACTTACAACCCTAAAAGCAGAGTAACAAAAGCAAAAAATACACACACACACACACACACACACACACACACACACATCAAACTAAACTACATCAAGATTAAGGACTGTTATATTAAAAACAATACCATCAAAAATGAGCAAACAATTCACAGACTGAGAAAATATTTGAAAATTATGTATCAGATAAGGAACTTCATCCAGAATACATAAAAGTCTCCTAACTCAATAATAAAAGAACAAATGACCCAAGTGAAAAAAAAAGTGAAATTTTTTTGAATATGCATTTCTCTAGAAAGTAATAATAATGATAAATAGCCATTAAGCAAATGAATGGTCTTTTTAAAAATGATTAGGCATTAAGGATATGTAAATCAGATCATGGTAAGATACCGCTTTGTAACCACTAGGTAGCTATAATAAAAAAGACAGACCATGTCAAGTAATCACAAGAATGGAGAGAAATCGGAATGCTCATATACTGTTGATGAAAACATAAAATGATGCAGTCAATTTAAAAGAGCTTTGTAATTTCTCAAATTGTTAAACATAGAGCTACCACGTTACCCAGTAATTCCATTCCTAGGCATGTACCCAATAGAAATACACACACACACACACACGTGCACACGCGCGTGCATGTGTGTATATATATATACACAAAAAACTTCTTTAAAAATTTTCATAGCTGCATTAGTCATTATAGTCAAAAAAGGAAATAATAGAAATGTCCATCAACTAGTGATGGTTAAATAAAATGTGACATATCATCTAATAGAATACTTTTGGGTTATAAAAACAGAATTTAGTGCTATATATGCTACAGCATGGATGGATCACAAAAACATGATAAATAAAAGAAGCTAGTCACAAAAGACCACACGTTGTAGAGTTTAATTTATGTGGAATGTCCAGAATAGGCAAACCTATAATGACAGAAAATAGATTAGTGGTTGTCTGGAGCTGGGGTTGGGAGGTGGGCAGAATAAAAAGTGCCAGCTAATGGTTACAGGAGTTCCTTCGGAGAGAATGCAAGTCTTAAAAATCAGTTATTACTGCACAACTCTCTAAATAAACTCAGCAATACCACAGTGTACAATTTAAATGGGTAAATTGTATGGGGTGTGGATTATACATTCAATAAAGCTGGTAGGAAACAAGGAAGGAGGGAAGGAAGGAAGAGAAAGAAAGAAGGAAAGAAAGAACCATGCTAACAGATCTCTATCTGCTGCTCCTACATATTCCGTTCCACTTTAGCTACTAAGTATTTTCTTTATCATTTATTTTCTTGAGCATATATAGTCTGCCCCACACTATTTACCACGGTCTTATATATCCAGCAGTTCTTAATGATTACTTATTAAATCCTGTACTATACACTGAATTGAATAAATTAAAAAAAATAGTAACCACCCTGTTCTCATTGAACTTATGATTTATTGGGAAAAAAGGAGCTGTACATTTTCAGTCACTTTTTGCCTTTATTTATTGTTTTCCTTCTGTTTTTCCCAAGTGGTGTAAGCCATTTGACTAGCTAATTTACACATATCCTCACAGTCTTAGTTTGGCACTTTGTAAGGGCTAAAAGAAAAATGTTTGTTGACTGGTTGGGAAGTATCCTAAAACACGCCCTGAATGCTAAAAACAGTGATTGAATTCCTCAAATACTTGTGCACTTACGTAGGCTTTGGAGCTTGGAATCAAAGGCCCTCCCTCACCTGCTTCTAGACAAATTTCCACGTGGAGGGAGTGGTCTCCTTGCATCTGGTCATCTCACAGCAAGTGTGCTTTGCGGTTCTACTTCCTCAGACCCCATAGCACCCTGTACTAAACAGTAATCAAGACGTGACCCCACGGGTCTCAGGCTTCCTGCCCGCTGTGCATGTCCTGATTCCTTGGGAGGATCTCCTGGGATTTGCCTCTTCCCACGCAGCCTGGAAAACCATACAGATCTGAACTAATTGAGTTGCATTCTTTGCTGGCACTAGGCTCTCCAGTAGGTTTTCTGATCATGGAGCCCAGTGCCTCAGGGGCAGAGCTAAGGACAGCAGCATCGGATCCATTATGCCAAAGAGACTGGCATTCGAGCGCCTGAAACATTTGCATTCAGAAAACAGAAGACACAATTAACTTGCGATTTTGCAGTCTTTTAAAAATTATCCTTCTATTTAAATGAAGTAAGCAGTAAGGATCTCTGAACTATTAGGACGGGCCTGAGCGGTGAATAGGGGGTGGTTATGGAGATGTAATCATACAAATCTGCGTGCAGAGCTGCTGCTGCCTGAAGCCCCTGGGAAGCGGCTGTCTCATTATAACCACACCCCCTGGAGCTGTTTTATAGTCTGCATAAAACTTTGCTCAGGAAAAGAAGGGAGGATGTCATTTTTCGTTTGGAAGGAAGATGAAGCAGACAGCTGAAATTCTGACATATGCCTGATCATTGCATTAAATAATGGCTTGGGATTTTCCTCATTAAGTAAAATCTCCATACTGGGAATATTCCCTTTTAGCAAAAGCAATAGGAAAATTGGGGTTGAGGTCAGGGAATTTATTGGGCAATACTCTGCAATAATTACTGAATGTTAATTAAGTTACAGTCTTGTGTTGGGCCCCTCCTGTGGGGGCTACAAACAAGTATAAAGCAAGTATCTCCCCTCGCGGAGATTTATCATCTAGTAGGAGAGACATGGTGTAGCCGAATGAAAATCACAGTTCCGAGTGTTTCAGAGTACTTTAGAGTTCCTAAACATTTTAAAATGTATGGTCTCACTTGAGCAACAATGACAACAGGACATTTTATCTTCATTTGGTGACTGTAAAATGAAAAAAAAATTGATTTGCTCAAAGTCACTTGTTCAGTAAATGATGGAGTCTAAACTAGAAGCAAGACCTCTGGCTGTTAGAAATAGTTTTTCTGTTTGTTAATTTGTCTGCTTGCTTGCTTGTTTTGTTTTCCTCTGTAACCACATTTTCACGCATTTCAGACTAGCAAAGACAAATGAAATTCAGGCCAGGATGATGAATCCTCACAATTCCACGAGGTATCCGTTCGTCTCTGATCTCTCTGGTGGAATGACCTCACAGAAGGATACTCCAAGACAACGAATGCTCTTTAATTTCCACTTTAACATTTTCATGTAGGGGTTTGGCTCCCATCCTATGTCATCTTTAGATGTGATCAAAGCTGGGCCTCATGCCAGAAAACGTTTGTTTGCATTGCTTAAAACTTAGATTTAAAACTTGTACAAGTGGCCTGAGCATAGCTACTGTTTGCAGGCTAGGCCTTTATTTCACACCAGGGGTGAGGAAACACCCCCGCCCCACGCTGAGTCTCCTATGCCCCCTAGCAGAATGGGGAGGGGGAGGGGAGCTCCAGAGGACGTAAAAAAAAAGCGTGAGCATCAGAAGGAGGGTTCCCCTCACCCCTCGTGTTTCTTTAGAAAAAAAAAATCACCTCTTGTTTTTCTGCAAACACAATTCCTCCTTCTAATGCTTCAGATTTTAACCCACATATTTCTTCTTCTTCCTCTTCTTCTTCTTCTTCTTCTTCTTCTTCTTTTTCTTCTTCAACAATCTGCTTGCATTAGGAAGCAGGGCAAACAGGTGCTGATCTATAGTTCCTTTTATCCACCTTAGTGGATTCTACACATAGAACAAAAGAAGTTGTTATCAGATAGATTTGTTGTATTAGCAGTAATCAGTCATTTCCGGATTTGAGTCATCAACCCAGGCTTGGGAAAAAATGAAGCCCAAAACTAGTGGGTGGAGTAGAAAGCTAGAACACTGTGAAAACAAAGGTGGGACCACCACAGTCTAGTTTGTCTGAGACGAGAGAAGAGTTATGGCCAAGGTTTAGATACTGGATGAATAACTGAGTAATGTGAAGGCCCAAAAAAGCAAAATGAGAGGGAGGGAGAGGGGGAGACAGAGAGAGAGAGAGAGAGAGAGAGAGAAAGCACAAGCTGCGTAAAAAGCTTACTTGGGTTAACACACACACACACACACACACACACACACACACATACACATTCACATTCTGTCTTTAATTCAGTCATTCATCTTAGAAGTCAGAGTTCTCTTCATCCAGCACCTGACACGTTTGGTGTCCACAGTTACTGCTTCTCTTTCTGTTGTCATATACAAGCAGAAAGGACATATGGAATGGACGTAGGTTTAAGCACCTAAATTTAATTGGACTGAAAACTAAGATGTTTAAAGGAGAAACATCTCCTATCTTTGCAGTTTAGCCCACCTAATTTTTCCATGCAAATGCAAGTTTGCAGCCTCTTTAGAGAAAAGGGTTATGAGCATTCTGTCTCTTACTCCCTTTCCCCGCTTTGCTGGGAGATGATGTAAACAATAACAAATCCCATCATGTAGGTAATTGAAATGGAGGTGTTCCTTTTGGTAAAACAACACAGATGCTCTGCCGTTTTAGAAAGAAGAACACCTTCTAATTTCTTTCTGTTCCACGTGTAATTTTTACCACTGGCTAGACTCATGTATGAGTGCAAAGCCATATATACCACAGACCAGGAACGACTGTGGAGGGGCACGGGCTCCAGTCTGCCAAGCCCTGACTTACAAATAACAGGCAGGTTTGTAAAAATTTCCCAGTCATAGTTTTGTTTAATGCCTTTTTCATCTTGCATAGAAGTTATCACGATTCTTTGCTTGACCATATTATTTAGTGTAAGGACTTCGTGTGGGAATGGAGCTGATGACATCCCCCTTTATTCTTTTTAGTAATCTCAGATGGTTCTGAAACACAATAAAGAGGCTGATATTGGTTGACTCTTTAGGATTGGATTTCAAAACCTCAGCTCAGATGTAGATTCAAGGCCATCAGAACGCAAGTGTGGACTTGAACGACAGCAAAGCAGAAGAGGACAGAACTGAGTGTTCTAACTACCTGTGGATAGACAGACCTCTAAATCCTTTTCCCAATTTGGCAAGGTCATTTGGCCGCTTCCTTTCATCTTCTCAACTTTACAAACTATTTTTACTTTACTTTATTTTCAAATATTTGCCTGTGGATGAATTATTTTGCAAAGGTTGGGAAACAATTCTCCAGGTTGAGCACAAAGAACCTCATGAGTAAAGAAACCACTGGCTCATGGAGAGCTTCAGGTGAACCAGGTCAACATAATCAGGAGCACAGCAGGACATGGGCTAGTGGGAGGGCCAGAAGCAACTAATGAGGCACACAAGGGGAGAGGGAGATGGGTCTCCTGGGTAAGTCTGGAGAAAATGTGCTGTTGGGTCATAGAAAAGGAGGAAATCATGTTAATAGAGGAAAGCCCGCTTAGGTATTTTCCTGGGGCAGAAAACTGTAGACACAAGGACAAATTCGTTTTACTGCAGTGTGTGGTCCAGAAAACTGGGGAAAGAAAAAAAGACTTGTCAGGTCCAGTTATAAAAATGTTAACTTCAGATTAGAACTTGAACAGAGACTTAAAGATACAGGGTGATTTCCCCAGTGCCCTATGTCTTGCCAAGAAGGAGATGGAAAGAATCCATCTCATCATCTAAAATTATTTTATGGAGAATCTGTCTTCCTTTAAACAAGCCAAACTCTTCTTTCCTAATTGCTTAAGTCTCTCCCTTGTGGTAAATGTTCTTAATAGTAATGCCTTACAGCTGTATGGAGCTTTACTACTTGCAGGGCAATTTCCCATACATTATATCGCTTACTGCATAGAAAGTACTATCCAGATCTCTGAGGAGCTACTTAGGGCATCACTGCTTCAGCTCATAAGCCAGTGATCCAAGTTCAAGTCCAGAAATCAAGACAAGTTTATTTGAGAACATAAAGAGGCATAGGACTAAAATGCAGAGGCTCAAGTTCCAGAAATTGCAGTTTTGATCCTGCCAAAGGTGAGCGTGACCTGGATGATAGATCAGGTCATTGCGTCAGAACCTCAAATAGTTTTTCCTCTTCACAATATACCCCAAATTCCCTGTTTTGCTGACTAAAACCCTCAAAATAGCAAGGAGGCCCCAGCTGGAAAACCCTCTGAAATGTGCTGATAAAGGCTATTGCTTACAGCGGGTAAGGTGTGTATTTAAACCACAATTAACATGTTCATAGTTGGGAGGTCAGGTAACTGGTGCCGAAATGGAGGGCAGAATAGAGGCACACACTCAGAGTCTTTACGATGTTGTCACTGTCCTCGAGCCTGAGATTTTAGAATCAGACTGCTGAACATAAACCCTAAATCCATCGCTTTGTAGTTGTGTGTACTTGGGCAAACAACTTTACCCTTTTGTCTGATCTTTCATGGAAACAGCAGGAATGAAAACAGCACCTGCTCAGTGGGTTGTTGAAATGATCCACGTAAAACCACATAAAATAGTTAGTGCAGTTCCTGGTGCGAAGCAAGTGCTCTTAACTTAGTCGTTTTTAATAATTTTGTCAAGTTAAACGATTTTTTTTTGCCCTTAACTAAATGGCTCAATAGCCTACAGGAGTGTCCAAATTTTTGGTGTCTCCAGGCCACCATGGAAGAAGAAGAGTTGTCTTGGGCCACACATTAAATATATTGCAACACATAATCACACAAAAAATCTCATGATGTTTTCAGTAAATTTATGACTTTGTATCGGGCTGCATTCACAGCCATCCTGGGCAGCATGTGGCCTGCAGGCCACAGGTTGGATACCCTAAAATTTCGCAGGCACCTGAATCACCTAGATGGCTTTTAAGTCTTGATGGCTGAGCCCCACTCCCTGAATTTCTGATTCATTGGGCCCAAGATGGAGCTTGAGACTGTATATATTTAGCAAGTTACCAGGTCCTGCCTATCCTTCTATTGGGTTTCTGGCTTTGGTATTTGTTAAAAGCTGCCCTGCATTTCTACTAGGCAGCCAAAGTTGAAAACCACTACTAAAGGTTTTCTTGGTAAGTGAAAAACAAATATTTTACTTGGCTAACCCAAATACTGTCTTGATTCTTGGTGTTTGGCATTAATATAGTGTTCGGCATTAAGAAGATATATTTATTGGATAGAGAAGTAGTGTTCAAAAGACAACTTTAGGATAGAGAAAGGTATCTATCCAATATTTGCACATTAACAGAGCATCAAAAGTGAGACCTGAGTGGGAAGATACACTTCTTCACCTGGGAGTTGCAGGTAGATGATATGTAATTGTTTGCACCTCTATGAAAATGCAGGGCAACTTTATCTTTAGAAATTGCATTTTGTCTCCCCATCTCTTCATTTTGTGTTGCAAAACTTGATTAAACAATAAAAGCTAGTTTCCACCTACAACTTCACCTTTTCTCCTTTCCACACACACAACTGTTTTTGGTACAGCTCTATTTTTTCCTATTTCACCTTGTCCTTTGGATAGGATTCTTTTTCCTAAAGAATATTTTAATACTATGAGAAAAATACTTATGATAGAATAATACCACATGGTCAAAACTCTCCTCAAATACATAAAATATGCATATGCAAAAATATGCAAAAATATAGCATTTTTGTAACTTCTCATTTTACTTTTAAATGCTCATGTGTTACTTTTATAATTAGAAAATAAAATTATTTAGCGGAAAATTGAGTCAAGGTTAGGGTTCAGTACTCTTTTGTAAACTAAACACTAGGAGAAATAGGTAAGTAAAAAGATACTCCTTATAAAACATTCACTGGAGTTTAAAATCAAGGATGATTTTGTTCAGTTGAGACATTAGAAAAGAGACCTGCACTTATTGGCTTTACTCGAAATGGTGATAAGATTGTTCCCAGAATGTGTGGTTCTGTGTTGGAAAAAGAAAGCAAATTCAAGCGATTTGGGCTTTGTGCTGGAGGAGAGCTGTACGGATACCCTGGACCACCAGAAAGATGAACAAGTGTGTCCTAGAACAAATTCAGGCTAAAACATCGCTGGAGGCAAAAATGACAAAACGGAAGCTGTCCTACTTTGGGCACCTCATGAGAGGGCAGGGTTCATTGGAAAAGACAACTGGAATTGTGCTGGAAAAACGGAAGGCAGCAGGAAAAGAGGGAGAGCAAATATGGGATAAAGTGACTCTGTAAGAGACCAGAGGTGTGAGTCTGCAGGAGCTGACAGCGCTGCTGATGACAAGACACCGTGGACGTCACTCACTCACAGGGTCACCGGGAGGTGGAGCCAACTCGTTGTCATGTAACACACACACGCACACACGCAATTTTGCTATCATCTCCACTTGCTGTGGAAATTAGTGTCGCATTTGTCAATAGGAAATGGTTTTTTATTTCTTTGGCAAATGACATTTCCAGACTCTACAGATATTTGCATTTGGGTGGGTCTCTTTCATAGAAGAAGATCGAAGGGACGTGCCTTGAAGTCTACTTTGCTGAGGTGCACAGTCTCCTGGCCATGCTAGCTCAGAGGTTCTCAGGGGATGGTTCCTGGACCAGACTTGTCAAGAATACAGGTTCATAGTCCCCACCCCGACCTCCTGAATCAAAAGCTGGAGAGGGGTTGCAGGCCAGAAATCTGATTTTAGCAAGCCCTTCAGGTGATTCTGATCCCTGCTAGTTTGAGAACCTCTACTCCATTCAATGCATGTCTGCTCTTTGTTCCGTGGAAAGCCCCAGGGAATGCTGTGACAGTCCCTGCAAATGGTGTATCCTCTCGCAGCTGTATCAGGTGGGATGGCTTTAATGTAGCAGCAGTTGCACACTGGCAGCCCCCTTGACCAGCGTCTGCCTACTGCCCCTATAACATAGTAGCTGCCATAGCTTATTTAGGCTCATGTAACACAACCATTAGCACAGTCCTGGAGCACCCATATGTCGGGAACCTAGACTTGTCCAGTCTACACCCATGAGCATTTATTTACCCAGGAGCCCCAGAACAGCATCTTGCCTGACTGGCCAAGTGGCAGAAACAATGGTGGTGTACATGCCAATGGAATCAGGTAATCTAGGAATGTCTTTGAGATCTAATGCTAGGAAGTCTGTGACCTAATTGGATGGTGATATTTGGAACAATTCCACCCCTACTGATTTCCAAAGTGAGGCTGTTTACCTCAGGCTGTCCTAAAACGTTAAAAATCATTCTTGTGGTCAAATCCATATCTGCTGATTAGAGCCTGCAGAACTAGAACCCAGGAATCTTCATTTTTAATAGGTGTGCCAGATAAATCTGTGCTCACTGCACTAGGCTGGCCTATAAGCTTTAAAGAAGCCAAGAGTATACCTGCATTATTTATTCCTTCTCTCCCCTGTCCTGAGCACAGATCCTGGGATGTAGCAGTACAGTACTCACTGGGTATTTGCTGAGTGACTGAATGGATAAATAACTGTAGAATGCATAAAGGAATAAAGGAACAAATGAATGAATGAATGGATGGATGGATTGATGGATAAAGTAAAAAAACAACTAATTTGGAGACATTTGGCTCATAGAATTCTTAAATATTGGAACTACTATTTCAGCTGAAGTCTGCTCTTAATTAGAATTCTGCCCACCATGGCAGGGTCAAGGAGACTACTGAATTTGTGTGTGGATGTACACATGATCCATAACAAATTATGAAGCCACTTCTAGGTTTTCTTCTTTCCCACTCATAACAGATTTAGAAACTGAACCCGCTCCTGGCTATTAGATACATGAGCACTTGCAGGGGCATTAAATCAGGATATTCAAACGCATATTAGCCAAACCAAATACCCTCTGGAAAAATAAGGGAATACCGACGGCAGGCTTGACGAAGTGCTTGGGATTATCCACCTCACCACATTTCTTCATTATACAGTGTGTGCCATGGAGAATGGCCACACCCTGCTAGCCATGGAGTGAGCATGGCTGGGAAATATGGAAGCATTGAAAGAGGGCCAGTTCTTTAGCAAAACACATTCTCTCTGGCTTCAAACTTATTAATACCGTTTGGAAACGATTCATGGAGAAAAATACTTCTGTCCATTTTTGTTGTTTTGCATAACAGCAGCATGTTTTGTTGTTGTTTGTTTGTTTGCTTTTTCTCATTGATGAAAACCCTCTTTCCAGGATCCAGCCACTGGCCTGTTACAAAGTACCAAGTGCCCTTCTCTTGTGGCTTGTCAGAACTAGGAAAGTACACGGGGGAGATCAGGCGGCCACTTCCTATGTGAACTCCTTGCCTGAGCCTGTGGGGCCTGGGCTCTGTCTGCTGGCGGGGATGAGAGGACACAAAGAGTAGAACCCCGTCAGCCTTGGCAGTGATGGGCGCTGAGTCCCAAGCCTTCAGACCCCTTCCAAGGGTGACAGATAATAAAGTTAGCCATGGTGCCACAGTCCAGCAGGATGGACACACACAAAAATAAGGTTTTACCATTTTTCTTCACGCACAATATAACTACACACTTGTATACCCTCATACTTAATTTTTATCAAAGTCACACATATAGGAAACTTAAAGTCAGACAGTGCTAAAAACTGACACAAAAACCAGCAGTTCCTGGCCTTATTTCTTCACAACCCCTGGTCTATTTCCCCAGAAGCGGCCTCTTTCAAAGTAGTTAGCCTTTTCTTTGGTGTGATCCTCTAAATTTCAACAAATATATTTACTCTGTGGTTTCATTTGTATTAATTTTAGACTCTTTTTACTTCCTTTTTTCTTAGTGACCAGTAATGCGCATTTTGCAATTTCTACTAACATTTCACACTACAACAAACTGAGGTTGAAATAATGACATTGTAAATATAGTTCAATACTGAGCCAAGAATTATACTATGTTTTATTTCTTGTACATGTTTTTCCCTAGAAGTAGTAACTGCCTTATCTTTTTACATTTGCATACATTCTATGTACCTAAGGCTATTTTATTTTTCCAAATCCTCCTATCATCTCCAATACCTGAACAATTATTTTCTTCCTAAACCTCTGAAAATATCTGTTTTTTCATGTTTTCCCGTGAAAACTCTCCTTCCTATACTCTCTCTACCTATCACAGTCTGAGCTGCGTGTGCTCTGGGCTTTGTGCGTATTTGTGGCCTTAGGTTTTCTCCATATCAGGTTCTCGTATTTATTCACCTGATTCAAGTCTCTTGTGACTTATTCTCATGTGATTACTCCCTTCGATTTCTTTAGCTGTCTTCTAAAGCTTTGCTACTTCAAGTGCGGGTCAGTGATCAGCAGGGTCTCAGGTTCTGGGGCTGGGAGGGAGGATCTGTTGGAAATGTGGGGTCTCCGGCCTCACCTGCAAAGTACTGAATAAGATCTGCAGTATCACAGGATCCCCAGGGGAGTTGCGTGCACACTGAAATTTGAGAATCAGGGCCCTAAACATGAGTAGATATTTTAGCTAAATCTAGATTTCTAGATTAGAAATCATTTGCCCTTGGTATTACTAACTTCTGGGGTCACAGATTGGCGATTACAAATTCATCAGTCTTCTGAGTCCACTATCTTCTGTGTAATCACTCTTTCTTGTGCCCCATTGTTCTGAAATTTCAGAATAATATTCCTGCATCTGTGTGGCCATGTGCATACATGTGTGCATGGTCTATTATACTGGGAACTCAGATATTCTGGACACCCTGAAGCCTCCGTCAGCTGTGAGAATTTCCTCTTATTACATCTTCGGTTATTTTTCTCCCCTCTGTTGTATTTATTTTTTGAACTCCTAATTGAATGTTGGACTGTCTGCACATTTCCTTAATTTACCCTTAATGTCATCTTCATTCTGTTTTTTTAATCTATTTTACTTTTGGGGGGCGATTTTTATAATTTTACCTTCCAATTTTTTATTATTCTTTTACTCATGTATAATTTACAACTTCTCTTCCCTGTTTGATGATTTCATTTTTCAGTACTCTTCTCTTTGCTGGATTTACTATTCTCCATTTCTTCACAGCAATTATTAATAATAATATTTTGAGGTTTCTGTGCTCCACGTATTGTTCCATTTTTCTCCAAGTTCCTTTTTCGGGTTGTTTCTTCTTTCACATCAGAGGCATCTTCAAAAGTCTGAAGCCGGGCCATCCATATCTGTTCATATCTGAGTCCGTTCATGTTAAAGAGCAAGGCCACAGAAGGCTGCCTGGAACCTGTGTGGATATGCGGAGGCCTCTGCAGTTCTGGGTAGCACTTAAGGACAATAAAGTCATTAGTTGTCCTTTTCATTAAGGGACCCTTCCATATCAGCATTTGGAGGGGGATCTTTGCTCTGGGCTATTGTGTCTCCAGAGAATCTCCTAACTTCTTAGGTGCGGTGAGAAGATATATGCCTGGGAGAATTCTGGAAGCAAAAGCGAGGGAAGGACACTGAGGTGCTCTCCACAAATATTTTTCAAGAAATCCCCTTGCTTTGAGCCCCAGAGATCACCCCTGCGGTCTTCTGTGAGGATGCACATGATAGGGCCTTCCTATCTGTACTTCTTTGGAGAATAACCACTCCTGTGTCAAGGTGGGGATGTGACAGAGGGAGATTAGGTGGATGTCCAGCACAGGGGGAGGTGTCTCAAGGGTGTCCCATACACTGACTCTAAATCAGTTAAACCTGTTGTCAACCTGCCTCTCCCCACCAGAGCAGTGGCACCAGGTGTTTCCAAAGGATGAGCAGTCTCGCAGTGAAGTGCGAAAAACCAGGTTCTTCTTTATAGTCTTCCCACGGTCCAGGAACTGAGCTGTAACTCGCTCCATTGTGGTCGGTCAGCTAATAGGTTCTGTCTTCCAAAAACCTAAGTTGAAACTTGTTGTCCCATTGGGTGTCATCTAGTTGGGTATGGGGAAAAGGGAAACTAAGTGCATGCAGTGAGTCTTCTATTTTTAATCAGACAGCTATGATAAGATCTTCACTGTGGCTTATTATTAACACATTCAGAAATGTTAATGTCCTGATGAAACCTAGTGAATTGAAGAACGTGTGAAATCCCACCAAAGTGGAAGTAAAAAGTTTGTGTGTTTGTGTTTGTGTTTTCATATGAACCCTCGAGTACAGAGAAAATGAGAAGAAACAATGGCACCATGTCAGGATCTGGAAACGAGGTGGAAAATGTTAGCTGTGTTGGTACACGGAGGAAACTGAACCCGTGCTGGCGGGGCCCAGAGCAGACTTGCTTTTACCACAGAAAGCATCAGAAATGAGGGACTCCAGCCCAGGAAGGCAGCCATGCAGACCGGCCAAAAATCAACAACAGTAGTTCAATGTCTTTGGTGATTCCACATTAGGGTCACAAGGTTTAGAAAGTGAAAAAATGCATATGTCCAGTTAAGTCTGAATTGCTGGTAAACAATCAATATTATTAATTTGGGTCCTAACTTATATGGGAAAAAATGGTTTTTAAAAAGACAGATGTAACCGTATTTTATTAGGCAAACCTATTCCTGGACTCTGACTTCTGCATACCCCTCCACCCAGCACGGAGAGGAAACTGCCCCCTATCCAGACAGAAAACTAGAAACTTACTCCTAGAAAAGGTGATCTATTTGGACATTTGACCAGCAGTCCTCGCTGATGACTTACTGGAAAAAGGGAGTGACTGAAAGTCTTCATGTGGAATGGCAAGCCTGCCCCCCCACATCCAGGCTCTGTTCCCCATGTGGCCACCAGCCAGCCAGCCTTGTAACGCTCTGAGAGACTATCCTGGGGGTAAGTTGAGCCCATTTCATCCAGAAACTCGTGTTTCTTGATGAGAGCTTCCTAGATCTAGATTAATGGTTTCTTTCTGAGAAACTGAACTGAAATCTGCACATGCTAATAGGAAGGGGTCCCTCAATTCCCCAGCCCAATAAACCACACAAAGCAAGAAGCCCCTCCAAGGCATACAGAACCCATGAGCTTGTTGGCCACTGGCTCCTTAAGTATTAATCATCAGCTAAGAAACGCCAGATTAAAGATCTAAACAAAAATATTTTAAAAAGAAGTTGGAGGAGAGAAAAGCAATTCAAGACTCAGAAGAACACCAAAAAAAAAAAAAAACATTGCATTCATCAGAGAACCAAGATTCAACTTTTTTTGAGATAAGAAAGAAAGGTAGTAAAGAAAAACTCAGAGAACAAAAAACTCTTACAAATTAAAAATATGAAAGCATACATAAAAATTCAATTCAGAATTGTAGAATAAATCCAAAGAATAATCCCAGAAAGCAATAAAGTAAATTTTTTAAAAAACTATGAAAATAGAAAAAGGATAAGACAATTCTTATCCTTTATATTTAACTCATAGAAGAAGAAAATAGAATGGAGAAAACGGAGAAAAATGTTTGCAAAATAAATAAGAAAATATAAAATAAAATTCCTAGAATTAAAGAACAGAGGCTTCATGATTAATAGGGTAATTTATTAACACATAAATAGGGTAATGACTAAAAAAAAAAGGAAACACATCAAAGCATATTCTTGTCAAGTTTCAAAAATATTGGCTAGAAGAGCCTAAAAACTTCTAAATAGAAAAAAGGGTCACACACAGAAGCTAAGGAATCTTCGTCAGCATCAATGTTGGAAGACAGCAGGGAGTTCAACAATGCTTTCACAATTCTGAGGAAATATAATTTCCACCCCAGAATTCTCTGCGCCTGAACTATGAAATAAGTACGAGTTAAAAAAAACAAAGACAATTTTAGATGTGTGTACTCAAATAGTTACTTCCTAAGCATTCTTTCTAAGGAGGCCACCAAAGGAAATGCTTCAGCAAAATGTGGAAACTAATCAAGAACAAGGAAGACACAATATTCGAGAAATATGCAATTCAATGAAGAGAGGGGCCAGGATGCCGAATGGTGGTGGCAAAGGCAGTCTGAGAACTACAGGTGTGTCCTGAGCAGGGTGTGCACCAGCCCACACTGGGGGGAGGGAGGTACCCAGAGAGGTGTCTCCAAGAAATAAAAGTTGACAGATTACAGTTTAGTCACCAGAATTTGAGAGGCTATTTACACTGCTAAAAGAAGAACTGTTTATACATGGATCTTAGGTCCCTGAAAATGGGGGAGAGAAAAAGTGAGGGGGGGGAGAAAGGGGGAGAGAAGGAGGGGATCACCCCAAGGAAAATATTTTACAGAAAGAGAAATGTAAGCCTAGATTTTGAAAGTTAAATTCAAAATTACTTAGCTTTGCAGTAAATATTTAAATAACTACATTTTAAGTAAAAATCTTATTAGCATAACTTTCAGAAAAAGATTATAGCATATATTGGAAAATGGGAGAAAAAATTTGTACGAGTAAGAGTGTGTGTGTTTGTGTGAGAAAATGTGTTTATAGAATTGAAGAAAGTGAAACTCCCTTTTAAAAATTAGAAAGTCAATAGAACCTATGTAAAACTTAAAAAATAGGGGTTAGGGTTATTTAATGCTGTTGTGAAATACTGCCACTAATATTAGGAAAAAAATCTCTGAGTTGAATGTGATTTATTGGTATTAAGGTGGAATGTGACAGGAAATGGCTTTTTAAATTATAAAGCTTTGATAGATATTTTTTTAAACTATATATATTAAATATGTATAAAATAATAACTACATACATATTTCATAAAATAATATATAGTATACATATTTTTTTCTTATTCGAGTCCTCCCCTCATCAAGGATTTTGTGTGTACTAGTGAGGTATACCAGGGGTTTTTTTTATGCTATTTTTTTTCTGCTTTTACAGCACATGTAGCCTGCTGCCTTGCTTTCTAGTTTTTATGTCTTTTTCTAGTTTACTAGACTTTGGGGCTACAAAGATGTAAATCACATCTCATGTTTCTGTTGTGTCTCTCACAAAGAGACAGCACCGTGCTAATCCCTAAAATGCACTAAAAAAAAAAAGTGCACATTCTTGATTCCACTGTTCTGCTGTTTGGAGCAATGATCCGTCTGAATCCCAGACAAGGCTATCATGAGAAGGAAGACACAAGAAAGAAAGGTTCTTGAAAATCTCCCTTCGTTTTGAGGGAGAGGATGCATACCAATCTGATAGTGTGGTGATATTAATGTATTGGTCTATGTTAAGGATCATTTACATCAAGTCATCTCTCCACTGAGCTGGGGACCAAAAGCATCCAGACCCTCAGAACCGCATCTAAAGGCTTGGGTAACAGAGATGCAAGTGAGAAAACCTTGAATGACCTTCCTCCTTTATCTGACTCCTGAAGCTAGGGTTAGGTTTCAGATTTCTGGGCTCAAGTTGAATTTAAAAACAATAAAAATAAAATCAGTGGGTCTAGAATGATGGTAAGTGTGAAAGGCTGTCAGTCACACTTACATCAAAACAGATTTATATACAAAATACTAGGATTTTAGTACTGTGAAGAATCTGTTGCTGTCTGGAAGGGCTAAGTTAAAACAATTCAAAGGCAATGCCATGGTACGCGGCAGGTAATAGAGTTTATGGAAGTCATTACTTTAAGAAGTGCAACAGGAATTATAGTTCCTTTAGAGGATTAAATAAATTCATAGATGACTTGATCTGTAATGGGTTATTGATGAAAAATTAGATTGCGTTTTCAAGCTAGCCTTGGAGGTCAATGCTAAAGAAAAACAATAGTAACGATAAAAGTAAAAATAATACCACTTATTGAGGGCAACGAATGACTCCAAGTACTGTATAATAGGCTATCTTGTTTAATTATGTACCAACCAACAAGCTAATTATTGTTCCCTTCATTTTACAAATGAGAGAAATGAGTCTCTTATTAGTTAACGATGGGCATTAGATTGTAAGCACTCGGACGATGTATGTTTCAGGGTGACTTAGCCTCCTCTGATTGCTGGTCCGGAGAAGAAAGGGCTATTTCCAGGAGCGTACGAGGGACCCAGTTCAGGCTTGCTCTTCTTTACTCTAATGTACTTACAAGATAAGGCTGCGAAGGGGAAATAAAGATCAAAGGTGGACACATGCAGCCTGAGGAGTATGTATGGAAAGCATATATCCTTGTTTGATGGTGGCTATTAGAGTTACTGCTAGTATGAACTCTGCACTTAAAAGAGCCCAGAGTTGGAAGGTAGAACGTGTGCTCATCCTAGGAAATGTCTGAGGAATGCGGAAGAACTGGAATACTTGGGGACTGAGTGCAAATACACTCCAAGTGTATCCAGGATATAGGAAAGCACACTCTCAACGAGGCAAAATTCTCAGACTACGCGAGGCACAGGGCTCTTGCCACATCAGAATCTCCGAGGCTAACTCCACCCCAACTTCCCTTGCCCTCCCCTCCCGCTCCTTGTCTCTATCTTTCTCCCACAGTAAAAACTCTGGATCCCAGGGACATGAACACAGTTACACATTTGCTCAGTTCTAAAACTGTTTAGTATCTCAAATAAATTTAGAACTACTGCATCTATACCACTTAAAAAATAAATCCTAACCTTAAAAAAAATCCTAACCTATTAAAAAGAATTCCAGATCTGTTTTCACTCCTTTACCACCTGCCCCCACCACCAAGGGTATATATTCAAAGTTCCATGTTCAAAAATTACTTGCTTTAGCTCTTTTTTCCCACCTCAGCGAGATTGTTATTTATTTGAAATTTAGTGGGTTTTATTTGTATGTTGACATTTCGCTTTAGATTTTTCTTTTTTTACTTCCATCTTGATTTAATTTGTTTGAATATGTAGATAACATTAATATGCCTCCAAATGTCACAACTGTACAGAAAAGTATTTTCAGGAAAATATCAATGCTCTCTTCCCCCTTCCGGCTCCTGCCTGCAGCTCCACCCTGCCCTCTCCCTGCCGCAGGTCCTGCTGGTGGGTAGCAGATATCACTCCATTGTTTCCCAGGTTTCTTTTTCCAAAAATCAGGGCTTTGCTTTTTTTTTGCACTTAACATATCCTTTGGACTCGAGTGTTTAATTTATTTACATTTACTGTCATTCCTGATAAGATTTTTTTTTCCTTTTGCTATTTATTTTATGTCTTGTATCTTTTCTTTTTTGTTCCTTCATTATTGCCTCTGCTTTTTGTTGGAGTTCATTTGTTATTTTAATTCCCTTGTTATTTCTTGCATTTATTTACGTAGGGATTGCCCTACATATCTCACATATTCTGTTATGTATTGTTTTCCTGACACTCTCTTATTTCGTTCTGAAATTCTTTCATGAAAGAATTTATTTATTATTTTTATTATTTTTTAAATCCTCATCCTAGGATACGTGTTATTGATTTTTAAATTTTTTGAGAGGGATACATGGATGGGTTGTCTCCACACGTTCCCCAATGGGGGATCAAATTTGCAATCTAGGTATGTGCCCTGACTAGGAATTAAACCCAAAACCTTTAGGTGTATGGGACAATGCGCCAACCAAGTGAACCACATTGGCCAGGGCTTATTATTAATGTTTTTATCTACTTCTTGAAGTTCCTGTAGTTTGTGCTTTATATAGGTTTAACTCTATTATTTCATGCAGAAATGATCATAACTGTTAAATATGTATTGTGAATCATAGATCTTCAGCATTATAATATATCAGTATAGGATTTTTTAAAATTATTTATTTACTTTTAGAGAAAGGAGAAAGGAGGGAGAAAGAGAGGGAGAAAAACATCAATGTGTGGTTGCCTCTCATACACCCCCAACGAGGACCTGGCCTTCAACCCATGCATGTGCCCTAACTGGGAATCAAACCAGAGACCCTTTGGTTCACAAGCTGGCACTCAGTCCACTGAGCCACACCAGCCAGGGCTCTCAGTATAAGTTTTATGCAATACTTTTCTTAAATTCAACTCTCTCTGATATCAAGTTTGCAATCTCTGCTTTCTTACAGTTTTCATTTTACTAGTGTAGATTTGCCAAGTGTTTCTTTTTAGTTTTTTTTTTAGATATTTATATTTTAGGTATATCTTCTGTATATCAAATAATTGCATTTTGCTTCATTATCCCACTTGAAAATCTGCTTTATTTAAGTAGGTTAATTACTCTGTTTAGGTTGTTATAACAGAATACCATTAACTAGGTGACTTATAAACAATAAAAGTTTATTTCTCAAGTTCTTGAGGATAGAAAGTCCAAGATCAAGGCCCTGGAAGATTCAGTGTCTGGTAAGGGCCCACCTCCTGGTTTCTAGCCATCTGTCTTGTTATAACCTCACATGACAGAACAGGTGAGGGAGCCCTGTGGAGTCTCCTTTTGAAGGATACTCAATCTTATTCATGAGGGCTCCACCCTCATGATCTGATCACCTCAGTGATCCCATGCCCAAGCGCCATTACACTGCCCATTAGGCTTCAACATACGAATTCAGGGGGAGCACAAGCATTCACTCTTGTGTGCATTCACACAAGCATTCTGGAGTAGCAGGGGAATCAAAACTGTGTACCTTTACTGTACAATTGCTATATGTGACTTCACAACTGCCTTATAAATTATGGTATGGTTACTGATTATATTATTTTTACAATGTTTCTTTCTCCACTGAGTTTGTCTTCTTTCTATTTTAAAACCTATTTTCTCACTTAATCTTTTTACTGTTTAGTTATAACCTATGCCACTTATTTGAAATGGTAGCTTTTGATGCTCATCTATTAGCATAAAAAAGCCAATGATATTATTGTATTTTCTCCTTTCTCTTTTCCTTCTAATACATTTCACTTATATTATTTTATTTCTTTCATGTAATATAACATTTACAAAATACAATTCCACTCATATCTCTACATTGTTTCAGTCTTTTTATCTCTTTGGCACTCTAGTATGTGAGTGTATATAAACAGATAGAATATATATACTATATACACACCCATAGAATATATATAGGTGTGCATATACATATATATATATACAAACACACGCACACTACCATGAATTCTTTTGTTGAACTTTCTCTGGTTATCTTTTGTTCTAATGAATTTTATGCTGTAGTAGAATTCTTAGGAAGTGCTTATGAACTCTTAGATACAGTTTTCTACATTCTCAAATCTGTTTTTCATAGCCTTTATATACAAAAAACTGCTTGGGTAGGTAAAAAATCTTGACATCACTTTTCCTTGCTTTCTGTCTTGCTATTGAGAAGTCTGATGCCAGCCTGTTTTCATCCTTGTTAAAAAAATAATGATCCTCCTGTCTGGGAAACGTGGCTTGGGAGGGGGGGCATCTAAACCCCAGCGAGTTTGCAAGATTTCCTCCAAGTTAACTTTTCCAGGTTAATTTTATCAGGTGTACAGTGAGGTCTTTCAAACTTTCAAATCAACTTATTTCTGATATTTTGAATGATAGTTTTAAGCACTTCTTCTATTTTTTATCTTTTCCAGGGACATCAATTATATGTTATATGTTTGTTGTACTTTCTTTGCTTATCTTCATTTTCGCCTTCTCTCTGATACTCTTCTTTTGTTCATTTTATTTTCAGTCTTTCAGTTGTTTTTATGCCTTTCTTCAATTCCCTTTACTAAATTTTATTTACATATTCACCCTTGGGCACATTGTAAATTGTTCTCCATTTATGAGATGCTCCTGTTTTTATTTCAGCTTAGTGACCTTCATTCTTTTTTCATCTATTTTCTTTTCTTTTTTTGTGTGTGTGAGTCTATTCTTGTTGTGAGATTTGTATTTCTAAATCTAGCTGTGTGTGTGCCTTCTTAAATCTCCTGATGATTTTTTTCAGCATGCTTACTTTAATTTGGTTCTTTGTGCAATAGTTTTCTTCTGCTCTGTGTTTGGTTTTGGAAGGAGCATTTTCATAAGCTGAAAAGTTTTTATTCATGTTTTCCTTCTTTATTTTTACAGTGATTTTGTTGGAATTTATTTGACATTTTTTTCTTATTCCAAGACATTTTGTGGATAAGTTTCTAGTTTAATACTTCTGTGCTTCTTCAGAACACTCAAGTGCAGGTGCAGTTAATTTAATAGATGATGTGCAGGAGGTGGTGGAAAGAGATGAAAAATAATTTAGCGTACCTTTAGGGCCCTTAATTTTCCCCCTTTACTTCCTTCTTTCCCATGGTTATTGCATCTCCAGCAGGAACCATTCCTTCTCTATCTTTGTCAGTCAAAGAATTAGTGTTTCTGTGAGGCATCTCCTCTGGTTCCAATAACAAATAGCCACCCCATAGCCAATTTTGTGAGCAGCTATGTTCCAGATCAATGGTGTGGCTCTGTGTGTGTTTGTCCTTGGTGTTGCATTTTCTCTTTCTGAAGTTATTCGTCTTTGTCTTCTGCTTTTCTCTCTCCTTTTCCATGTAGTCTCTTAACCCCTACTCTCACGCCCATTGCCTTTCATTTCTATAGGCTTGTGGCTATTATGGGGAACCTTTTATAAGTTAGTGTTAATTTCTCTACTGACAGTAACTTGAGACATCTATCTCCTTAAAATATACCAAATATGTGTATGGGCTTTAGATAAAATGTTTGGAGGTACTTAGATTCAGGGGGGCACCTTTATGTTCAAGAGTAATAATTAAAGAAAGATGTAGACTTTGAAGAACAGCTGGATCCTTAATACAATTTAATCAAAATGCACCATGCATAGAGAACATTTTGCAAGCAAAGCTATGGAATAGGGTCAATTTAAAAGGATCTCAAAAGTAATTGGATAGTGTTGTAGAATGAGCTACCTAAAAATGACTACAAAATAAACTAGAAGATTGATTGAATTCAGATCTTAGAGGATCCTGAAAATGAGGTCTATCCAGAAAGCACCCAGCTATATACTATAAGAAATAGAGATGTTTACTGAAGAAGATACAAAATAAAAGAAACATTGTACATAGGACAATGATGCCTCAGTTCCCTTCAAAGTGGGCACCATGGGACCTCACACAGTTCTCCCAGTCGCCATCAGCTTGCCCCTTGTATTTTTCTGAATCTCATAAGTGGTGTGAAATCTGTTCCCTTTCAAATGTGATTTTAGTTTTGGGAAAAGCCAGAAGTCACTGGCTGCCAAACCTGGGCTGCAGGGGGCCTGAGTCACCTGGGTGATTTGATGCTTCACCAAATATCTCTCTGTATGAGATGTGATGCATGAGCAGGTGCATTGTTGTGATGAAGCTGCCAATCACCAGTTGCCCACAGCTATGGCCTTATGAATCATCTGAATAGTTTCCGTGGAAGAATGTTCAAGCTTAACACACAATTTGATGCAGATTTGTTGCTCTATTCACTCAGTCATTTGGAATGTGATGGCCACACAGTACACATGCTCACTCAACGGTGTCTACACCTCCACTGACTAGTACAGTGAAGTCATCATTATTCATGCATGTGTATTCCAGTCCACTCTTCTTAGATACCAGGTTACTTAGATGTCTTGCAAGCCATTCTTGTTATATTAACAATGGTTGGACTTTTTTGAAAATACCTGATATTATGCTGAAGAGAGTGGGATTTGTTCATTTTTTTTACACCAAGAAGAATGTAAACAGGGGTAGGAAACAGATTCTTTATTTCTTTCTTAACACATATAGTTTGTTTCAGCAAGCACACCACCATTAATAGAAAACTTACCATATCCCAAGTATAAATTTTCAAATAGAGTATTCACTCTATTTTCAAGATTTAATTCTTTGGAAGACTCTTGATGCAAAATGTTGGAATTACTTAGAAAGGTAAATAATTGGCAAAAGGCCAAGATAATAGATTCATAACCTAAACTTTAACTTGTATTATTCTCAAGCTCATATGCTTTCTACCAATATTCTATTGCCATAATGATCACATAGGAATCATGGGGTGAACCAGAATAAGGGGAACCTGGGGCCAGAAGACTCATCCAGAGGTTGGTTAGCAGGGCTGTAACTAAATCTGTGTATGTGAAGATACAAGCTTGTGAAAAGAAATGGGATATATGTTAGCAGTAAAATAACAGGAATTGGTGTCAGTACAATGTACACTGAACAGTATGAATTCTAGAAGCAGACTGCCTGGGTACAGATCTTGGCTCCATTATTTATTAGGCATGTCCTTGGGAGAGTTATTTTTTTTTGTCTCATTGTTTCTCATTTTTAAAATGGGACTATCAATCTCAAATGGACTGCTGTATATCTTAAAAAAGTTAAAACTGAAATGGTGCCTAGTACATAGTAAATCTCAATGAACACTACTTATTATTATTATTACCACTGTTATTTTTAGTACTATTAATGCTTGGAAATAAGAGTACCAAAAAAAAGCTCAAAGCCTTCAAATTTTATATTTTAGGTGACTAGAATGGTAGAGGTTTTCTGTGTGGGTATTTTCTCAATAAATAGTGCAGCTTCTTTTATTATTCACTAGTAAGCTGATACCATTATTGATCTGGTTTCCTGGACTTGGGTATCAGTCTCCACCTATCAGCTCAAGAACTGAAACCTTTTGAATTGTATATGCTACCTTCCACAGTCTATACTCAGCTGTCTCCCCTTTTTAAATTCACCTTCGTCCTTGCCACAGCTCAGCGCCTGGGAATTCAGCTTGTACCTGAACTGAACCACAAATGCCAGCTTACAAATTTCAACAGTCCCAAAATATACCTGCAGTAAATTTGTGGGCTTTTTTAATTGTATATAGGTTACTTAGGTTTCAAAAACTGAGACTGAAAAATTACAAGATTATGACAAGTAAGGGAAGTCATATACTTTGTATTCCCAATATCTCCTTTTTATTTTATTTTTATTAAATTGATTAGGCTGACATTGGTTAATAACATTGTATAGGTTTCAAGTGTACAATTCTATGATGCATCATCTGTATATTGCATTGTGTGTCCACCAGTCTCTTCTTAAAGCACAAATACTGAGAATCCAAGCACTGTTTACTACATGCCAAGGCTGATACTTGGAATACGTATTTGAAGAGGGAAGGGTGTCTGCTCTCTAAGAGTTCTTTGAATAATGGCGTATGCATAAGAACCTCACTGGTCAGAATACAGTGTGGTGAGTGTCATATAAAAAGTGCTATGATGGCATATGAGAAGCCCTAACACAGTCTCCAGCAGACAAAGAGAAGGCTTCCTGGAGTTGTTGACCATGGAAGTGGAGGAGTTACAAGGATTAAGATCTAGATGGAGGGTCGAGAATTTGCAAGGAAACAAGACAAGTGCTGGTCTATGTGGCAGGCAGGGTAGGAGATGGGCTCAAAGAGGGTTCAGATTGTGGCCAGACTGAATATCAGACAGAGGAGCTCTGATGGTAAAAGGAAGTCACTAAAGGGGTTAAGGTGGGGGTAGGGGTAATGCTCAGGCTTACATTTTAGGATTCCCTTTTAGCAACACTATAGACGGGCTACTGAACTGTGCCTGCAACATCATGGCCTTTTAGTTACCACAAGCACTTGAGTACCCAATCAACGAGACTAAACCAATCATGAGTTCTTACCTCTGTGTTCCAGATCAAAAGGCAGGTTGTGGATGAAATGCCCAACAAGGCAGCTTCCAGTCTGAGGCTCAGTTTGTATGTCAGCTAGCAGGAAGTCAAAGAGCCTTTTAATTCAATTTCCTGTAATCTTCAAGCAAATGCAGAATTTCAAAGGCTTCCCAAAATTAGCTGGTTTTAAAAATTGGTTTTAAATCATTCCCTGGCTGGTGTGCATCAGTGGATTGAGTGCTGGCCTGAGAACCAAAGGGTCACCAGTTGGATTCCCAGGTGGGGCACATGCCTGGGTTGCAGGCCAGGCCCCCAGTAGGGGGCACACGAGAGGCAACCACACATTAATGTTTCTCTCCCTCTCTTTCTCCCTTCCTTCCCCTCTCTCTAAAAATAAATTATATATATATATATATATATATATAAAGTGAACTTGATTCACTGTACAAGTTCAAGTTAAGGTGTTCTGGAGACTGAGCTTGCTGGATGTACGTTTACTGCTCTTACCCTTATTGATGTTAGTAAAGACCAGACAAACTTCGTTTCATTGATCTCGTGGTGCCTTTATGAAGATAGAAGTACAACAACATGGTGAGGTTAAGGGAATAAAAGAAATGTAGCAAGCAACTCACAGACTAGAATAATATCTGGATAAAATTTAAGAATAGCTTTAAACAGCTGCTATTCTTTTTATTAGAAAGAACAGAAATTTTGTAGCATGACTCTTGCTTGGAGGACAGACTTAAACCCACTTTCAGCACCTATGAGTCCTGTGATTTTAGGTAAGTCGCTGCACTTCTCTGAGCCCGAGTCTATAAAACACTGGTCCCAAATATAAAAGGGGAATGAGTTTGTGCCCTTTAAAAGTGCCTTTATTTCCTTTACCTGTCAGCTTTCCTCTGTACTTGACTCAGAGTCAGGGGTCCATAACCCTAGAAGGTGTGGATCTCATCTCTTTGTCCTCCCGTCTTCAGCTTCCACTGCAGAGCCATTAGCTCCACCTTTCTAACAGCTCTGGGCCCCACTGGCTGCTGAAACCACTGGCCAAGGTGTGGGTTTGGGGATGGGGCATGATGCCAACATTGCCAGGTTCAGATGGGTGTATCCACGGCTTCTTACATTACAGGACAAAAAAGTCTCCCCACAGATGTGAAACTTTAGTGATAAACTAATGTCAAAAGAGAAAAAAAAATCGTCTTTGTAGCTTCAGTGTTGACACAGGCCAGGACTTCTCTAGAGGCCCCTGAATTCAAGGAAAGTGGAACAGGCCCATTTAGGTGAAAATTTCAGAACTTTCCTACTATTATCCTCACTAAACAAATCGGACAAAAGAAGAGCAACATATTCATTAAGTCAGTGTGCCTTACCAAAGAGTAGCAAATGTACAAACAGCTCTGTTTTACATTCTGAAAGACCAGGTAAATTCTACCAAAATAGTCCCGACGACTTCTCTCTATTCTCAAGTTCTATCCTCCTGATATGCCAGGCAACAGGTTGATTGGAATGTTGAAAGGATATTCTAGTGTACCCTAGAAAGTGTAAAACCACAAATTATCCTACTGCATAAAATACCCAACTGCCTCTGTAAAAGTATGCTCCTTTTATCTCTTTATTTAAAGATTGGACTTTCTTTTGTAAGTCTCGGAATTCAGGGAGCTTTCAGTAAAATTCCGAAATGCTTACTCTTTCATGTTACCCCTTATGGGTTATCCTGCTGGAGAATTCTGATTATACTTCAAGAGAGCCCTTGGACTTTTTTAGGGTGGACTCATATTAACTCATATTTGCAAAGGATGGTGTTGCTATGGCGGCGGGGATGCTGCCATCAGGATGGGCTCCAGCAGGACCACAGTCCCGTGGCTCACAACAAGAAGAGGTGGGAAGAGAGATAATAGGGTTTTCCCTTCAAACACAGATAACTCAAAGATTAGCCCAGCTAACGAGCCAGGAACTTTCAGTGAACTAGCTGGACAGAATGTCTAAGATTATTATCCTCTTCACTGTCAAAGTTACTCTAAAATAGCAGGAATTCTCCTGTCCTATTAGGCTCCTCCAAGGATCTATAGCAGCACACAAGGGTAGGTGGCAACTTGAATACATTACTTAGATGCTAATATTAGGCTTTTGTGGTCCCGAAAGCTTTCATTGTCTATTAAACTAGATTACATAAAACAGGAGTTGGAAAGTCAGCTCCAGCGTGCTGTTTGCAGAGGGCTGGAAAGCCGATCTGAGTTTTGCAGCACGCTGTGGCTTTCCAATCACCCAACTTTATCATCCTAAATGCAAAAGTTATGCCCTTTTCAAAATTCTATCACACTAAATCACCCTTCTATATCCATTAGCATAAGGAAACAACCAATTCATGGGTGATATGTATTCCCTTCCCATACTCATCATCAATTTTACTAACGTAAGTCTTTGTATAGCCCAACCCCACATCAGTAAGTTCTTATGTGCTAAGACATCTTCTTCAATGACTTAGCTTTCTAGAGTATAACAAGTATATTTATTCCTCAGTCCATCCATCTATCCAACCACTTGCATATTTTTAAGCTTTTGTTGACTGCTGACTATATTCTAGGTACCATGCTTTATACATAAAATGAAAAAGATGATGTAGAATACGATGTAGTTCTTGACCAAGAAAAATGCAAAGTTAATAAAAAGGCTGAGCACATACAATGTCTTGATGGGGGATTTACACTGAGATGCACGCACAGGAGGGTGTAGCTGACTCCTCTGTGAGAGTAAGGGGCCTGCAACAGAAGAGCTGGTGTTTGAGAAGGACCTGGGACTAGGCTGGATACAGCCACTGGTAGTTTCTCCGATATCTCTGGTTCACTGACAAATAAACAAGCAAATAAAAAACCCCTGAAAAACAGGGAGGATACGAGTCAACTGAGGAAAGCTGCAAGAAGGACAGATCCTGAATCTGACACCTGTTCCCCTGCTTGGAAACACCCCTCCCCTCCGCCCATCTCCCCGCCCCCGTCAAACGTGTGCCTGACTATCACCATATCTGAGCTAAGCAGTTAAGGATTAGGCTCTTGCTAAGCATATTTGTGGAACTGGTCCAAAACTCAGAGCTGGCTCAAGTTGGGCATGGTGGTTCTCACCTTTATTTGGATTATGAACTCCTTCAAGAATCTGATCAAGTTTCTAGACTTACTCCCCAGAAAAAATGCCTAATCGTGTTATATATACATTATGGCAAGAACTTTATGGCATTCCATGAAGACTTTAGAGAAGATCTACGGAGTCTATGTCAAGCACTTCCAGTTTAGACAGAAACTGGAGCCACATTACTTGTATACTCCCAGCCTATCCAACTCCCTTAGATGATAATGAACAAAACACGGTGCAGGAGCTAGCGTTGCTGGTTTACAGAATCAAATACATCACTTCCTAGCTGTGTAATACTGGGTGACTTTCCTCAACCTCAATTTACTCATCTCTGTAATGGGAATATTTATCTTATCTCTCAGGATTTGTTATCAGGATTACAGTTAGCATCCATGAAGTACCTATCAGAGTGTCTAGCGTTGTTTTTTTTTTTTGTCTTTTATTATTATCATTAGTATCAGGATAATGACAACACTGCAATTATGTCCTAGAAATTCAGAAAGCAAATTATGTTGGCCAGATGCAATATCCACCTGAATTCTTCAGAGATATTTCAAACTTGTTGTTTAGCTAGAATTCCCTCTGTCTTCAAGATGGTTAATAAAAACATTGCAAGTATATTCTCAACCCTCTGGGTAGAAAGCATAGTTAACTATATATTTTTACCATGTTCAAATAATATTGAATGCAATTATTATACTACTTTGAGTTTCTACAGTTATTTTATTTGATACTCTCTAAGCACTTTGCAGATATTAGTTCACTAATTCCTCCAATCCCACTGAGGTAGGAACTGTTACAGGCATCTGCTTTGCTTTACATACATCTTTCCCCTTCATCCCTTCAAGCCTTGTTGTACCTTCCCACCAAAATGCCAGGACTTGAACCCTTTCCTTTAGCATGAAGGCCTCTCACCGCCTCTGTTAGACTAGCTTAGCCCACGCAACTGGCCCAAGCCGTTTTTTAAGCCATTTTTTAGTTTGTCTCCATTACACTTTTCAGTGTCTGTTTCTCTTTAACAGATTTGATCTCTAAGATCAGCTGGTCATTTAATAGATCCAGGCTAAAGACAATTCTACTAACAAATAACTAATCAGTATAATAGTGTCTATGTATCCAGTGTCGGGCACTAGAGCACAATGAAACTTGTATCTCCTTTATGCACCGCAAAACCCCAATATGCTATTCATCATCATCTCCATTGTACGGTGAGACAAATGAGTAATGCGAGATCGAGTAAACGTGTATAAGGTCACATGGCTGGCAAGGGGCAGAGCTGGAATTCGAACCCAAGTACATCTACCTCTTAGGGGTACTTATCTCTAGGAAGACTTATTAGGAGCTACGCAAAACTTCCAAATTCCCTATTTCTCTAGGTCCTGGGGGGACTTCCTGATCACTCAGGGCTCTGCAGAGACCACTTGAGTGCCTGTGCCTGGGATCATGACCCAAGAAGACTTTACTTAGCTAATGAGTAGCAGGTATCCTGATTCCCAGCCCAAGACATTGTACACATATCCAGGCTGTTTTTTGCCCCCCTGAGTCTTCACCCTAAAATGTAGTCACGATTATTAGGGAGTTATTTGGGAATAGATTTATTTCTGGTGGTTGATTTTTCCACTCCTGTAACAGTCATAAGAAATATGATGCAGCCCTGGCTGGTGTAGCTCAGTGGATTGAGTGCGGGCTGTGAACCCAAGGGTCGCCAGTTTGATTCCCAGTCAGGGCACATGCCTGGGTTGCGGGCCAGGTCCCCAGTGGAGGCCACATGAGAGGCAACCACACATTGATGTTTCTCTCTCTCTCTTTCTCACTCCCTTCCCCTCTCTCTATAAATAAATAAGTAAAATCTTTAAAAATAAATAAATAAATAAATAAATAAATAAATAAGATGCATATTAACTGTGAACAGATAATAACCACCCACTTCCCTCTGCACATTTAGGAAAGAGTTCTTAGAGACTGAAAGGCTGTTAATACCGCCAGTGATAGGAGCCTAGACTGCAGCCCCATGAGCCCAAGCAGCAAGTGGCTAAAACACTAGCACAACACAATCACGGAGTCTTAAGGGCTGACAGTCTTGGTCCCTGGTTTCCTAACAAAAGAGAGCTGGTACTAAACTTAGCAATTGTCTTTTTTTTTTTTTTTTTTAATAGGTGCATGGAAAACCACTCAGGTGAATAAAATCTCAAAGACCTAAGTCAAGGTCTTAGAAAAATTGCTTTCCATTGCTAAGTCAAAGAGCCTCATTAGGAGATGTTTGAATATCATATTGCTTTATTCCGAAGGTTAAACGCATTTAGCCCGGGGGAGAAATCCTGCAGAAAGCAGGCAGGGTCTGGTTTGCTCCTCAGCTAGCTAGCTGATACAGAAGGCCATGTGGTCCGTTCATAAAAAAATCTTAGGATTTAGAGAAACACTTAAAGGGTCAGTTCTTGTTGCTATTGTTAATCTCAAATGCTAACATAAATAAATTCCTTAGTTTTCCCAATGAAGCAACTTGGAATTGGCCAACTGCCTGAAAGTTTATGGTGCCATACTTTTGTTAAGGTAGCTTGTATCTTGTGGTGTTCAAATCGAACAATGCGTAGGCTTTACACAAAGTAGAGCGGAGGGTCACTGGGTTCATTGTTCTAAACCCTGGCTGCAGCCTCCCCGGGGAGTGCCCGAGGGAGTGCTGTGTGCTGCAACTGCGAGATTTGGATGAGCGGAGAGGGTTTAGGGAAGATACCCAAAGATGAATAATGAGCAGAAACTAGAATGCGTTGCTTTTTAAAACATTAGACAAAAGAGAATTGTGATGAACTACATAACAAATTAAAAGTGAGTTTCTTCTGGGATAGAAGGGTTTAACAGGTAGGTAGTTACCTTCCACTGAATGATAAGAAATCAGTCTTCAACCACACTGGAGTGTGAAAAGTTGCAAGAAAGTGTAAAATCAAATACCAACTACTGGTGTTGAAAGACTCGATGCCTTGCATGGTAATAAGAGTACAATAAACTAACTAACTTTCCAATACTCTTTACACACTCTGATAAACTAGGGGCCAGGACCCAACACTGGGTCAGAGTTCCCTCTGACGACTAGCAGTTCCGCAGGATTCACAGAGGCGTTGCCCTTTGCCTCCTTCAGAAGGACGAGAGACTGAAACAGAAATCTGAACGTCTCTTTTTTCCTTTAAGATCTAGTAAAATCTAATGAAAAGAAATTAGTTTTATTTCATCTTCATTACTCTCGCTGTATGTTAATCTTATCTTTTCTGAGGTGTCATTCACAGTCTTCTTTTACTATAACTAGCTAGTTCTCTAACAAACACCACCTTTTCTTGTGACCGTTTCTATGTCCTGTTCACTGTTGTGCACTTCACAGTGACCAGCCCAATGCCAGATGCTGGCAGAAGCTCGGGAAATAAACATAAACCAAACTGAACCAAACGCAGCTATCTGGGCCTCTGCAGGAACTCTAAAGGAAAGGACAAAATAACACCTTTCCTTATGGCCGTGATTTCCTCATTGAGTAGACAAACCTCTTATGTGTTCAGGAGAAAAGGCAGACACCTCAAGCAGGACACAGCTACACAACGTCAGATGAGGGAAACGCAGAGTATGCCGAGTACGTGGTTGCATCAGGTAGGGAGGTCTCACATTCCCCAACTGTTGAGGGCCCACCATCTACATGGTGTTAAAAATTGCTTTCCATGAAATGTTTTATTTAGTACCCCTGCAGAGAGTTTAAATCATTTGAAGTTGAAAGATGGATAATGTTGTTTCCACTTTAAAAACGGGGAAATGGAGACCCGAAGATACTCTGTGGCTGGTCCAGGATCACATGGTGCGATCACGTGATGAACCCAAGTTCACCATTAGAGCCGAGGTTCTCTGGCAGCACTTTCGGCAGCTCTACAGGTTTTCCTGGGAAACGGAAGACTGGAGTGAGGGAGGAAACACACAGACTGCAGGGCAGGCGGTAACGGCATTGGTAGGCTAGTTGCTTATAAAAAAGTTTCCTTTTCTCTACTACTCCCAAGTCATTGTTATCAGCAGCTTCCTGCTCTCTGGTCACTTACACAGCCAATCAATCACATGTTGGCATTCTCAGGGTTTCTTCTTTAAGCTGCGTGTCATTGTTAGTGCAGTTGAGTTGATAACATAAATCAGGACCACCTTTAGCAGTCACTTCAGCCCACCTGAACCTCCACCTCCTGGGGGCTAATCTGTTGTGGTGTATCTCACCCAAACCCGCCCCACCCCTACCCTGCAACATCCAGTTTCCTCTTTCCCCAGGCTTCCCGGACCTGCTGAGGTTTTTAAACTATAGTTCAAGATAAACGTTGTTCCATTCCGGTCTCAGTGGAAGTGGAAAATTTCTCTGGCGAAGCGTCATTAGGTACACACATGAGATTCCATGGCTCCTCTGAGCCCAGCTGCTAAGATAAACCTGAGCTCAAAGCTTGAATGCTACGTGAACTTTAATGTGACAATTAAAACAGGGACCTTTTCCCTGAGGCAATTAACTTCTGCTCTTCTGTCTAACCATGATTTTAGCAGTGGCAGGAGGCAGAAAATGAATGTCACCGTAGTCACAGTCAGTCAACTCAGACTTGCACCCACAGGGACCTTTCAATTCACCATTTCCTTGCATCTTTCATGCTTGGGGACCCGAGACTCCCTTTAGGTGCTATGTCTACATTAGAAGAGAAAATAGTTACCAGCAGGTCCAAAACCAAGCCAGACTTCTCGACATCTGGAGAATGCTACCACAGCACATTCCCATGTTGGCTTTGTCCCCAGTGCCCCCGATAAATAAATGGAACTCCATATCCTTCTACGTTTATGTCCCTAAATGGTAGCTGCTGGGGGATGCGTATTTGTGATATTGCCCATCGGGGAATCTCTGCAGTGGTGGAATGCCCTGTATCCAAGATAGGCAAGAAATAAACAGTGAAAAACAACCAATTCGGGACGTTGGAAAAAAAATCAAGAAATATCTCCAAATCAGTCTGTAAAAGTACTAAGCTTGAAAGAAAGGAAGGAAAGGGGCGGGGAGGAAGTGTGTGTGTGTGGAGAGAGAGAGAAAGAAAGAGAGAGAAAAGAAAGAAAGAAAGTTTGAGGCATATAACCTGGGCAGGAGCAGAGGGCAGATCGGGGTAGTATCGGGACAATCCTCAACTAGATTAAGAAAATGAACAGAACCAGCCACCAGCCGCTAGCCATTCTTCCCTAAGACAGACAGGGGAAGGTATGTGAGTTGCTATAGTTTGAAAACCTCAGGTTAGATACAAGACATTTCTTTCTGTAAAGTGTATGAGGTCCTGAAATAAATGAGAAAAGGTAATAAAATAAAATTTGTCGATAGACATATGCAAAAATACTCAACATCACTAATCTTTGGACAAATACACATGAAAACCACAATGAACTTCCTGTCAAGACGGTGGCGCAGGTAAACATGGCTGCCTCCTCACACAACCACAGCAAAATCACAACTAGGATCTAGAGCAACTACAACTCAGAACCGGCAGAAGTTGAGTTGAATGGCAGTCTGATAACTACAGTATTAAAGAAACCACATCCATCCAGACTGGTAGGAAGGGCACAGACACAAAATGGGCTGGTCCCTCACCCACGTGCGGTGGATAAAATTTCGGGACTCCTCAGGAGCAAGGAGTCCCAGCCCCACACCAGGCCTACCAGCCCAGGGCTCCAGTGCCCACAACTTCTGGCTGAAAATCCAGCAGGGATTGACTCCTTGGAAAATAAAAACTTCTGGACCCCCAAGCAATTCCTCTTAAAGAACCCACACATGGACTTACCTACTCAGATGCACTCCCTCTGGGCTCTGGTGACAGGGTAGTAGCTTGAGGGGCACCAGTGGCATGCAGGGGGAGGCTGAGGTATCTGGTATCAAAGCAAGCAGAGGCCATTGTCCCTTTTCTGGGCCTTCTCCCCACAGAGCTGGCAGACTGGTGCCATATCTAAGATTCCATCAACTTGGCTAACACTGTTTGAGCTGCCTTGGAGATCCCCCAGAGACTCTGTCCCACCCAACTTTTGGGCCCACCCAAGCTGCTTTTTCATTATGAATAGTCTTGGCTCCTGCTTGCAATTTCCTAAATCCTCTCAAACAAGCAGCAGCTGCCCTCAGTGAGCCCCAGACCCAGAACTAGCAGCCTAGATTCACAGCTTGGCTTCACCTGGAAATCCCCAAGCCCAGCACAAATAGCAGCCATCTCAGATGGCTTTATAGCTCAGGCAGGGTGGTCCTGGGCAAAATGCAGGGGCGTTGACCTTGGCCTGCACCACCTGGGAAGCTCTAGGGACCAGCTCACCTAGTGGACAACTACAGACCTCATCAGAGAACCACCGTCCTGCCCCTCCATAGCTGATCCTCCACGGAGAGTGGAGGTTGGTGGTAAGTGGTCACAGCCAATACTTGCAGCTAATTGGCCTGGGTAAATCCCTTCCGTTGATCTGCCAATAGCAATCCAGGCTCAATTACAAGAGGAAGGTGTACTCAACTTACACAAAGGATGCACCTCAAGTACCCTGCTTGGGTGATAGGGGACACTGTGCCACTGGACCCTACAGGACACCTACTACAATTCGCCACACTACCAAGACATGGAGCCAAGCAGCTTTACCTAACACATAGAAACAAACACAAGGAGCCTGCCAAAATGAGGTGACAAAGAAACATGGCCCAAATGAAAGAACAGATCAAAAGTCCAGAAAAAGACCTAAACAAAATGGAGATAAGCAATCTACTAAATGCAGAGTTCAAAACACTTGGTATAAGGATGCTCAAGGAACTTAGTGAGGACCTCAGCAGCATAAAAAAAGAGCAAGTCAGAAATGAGGACATGCTAATTGAAATAAAGTACAATTTACAGGAAACAACAGTAGAGTGGATGAAGCTGAGAATCAAATCAATGATTTGGAACATAAGGAAGCAAAAACAACCAATCAGAAGAACAAGAAGAAAAAAGAAGCCAAAAAAATGAGGACAGTGTAAGCAGCCTGTGGGACAACTTTAAGCCATCCAATGTTTGCTTCATAGGGGGGCCAGAGGAAAAGAAAGAGCAAGAAGTTGGAAATCTATTTGAAAAAATAATGAATGAAAACTTCCCTAATTTAGTGAAGGAAATAGACATGTAAGTCCAGGAAGCACAGAGAGTCCCAAATAAGATGGATGCAAAGAGGCCCACTCCAAGACACATCATAATTAAAATGCCAAAGGTTAAAGGTAAAGAGATGGAAGGGCTGATACGGGAGAATGAGTGAGAAGTGAGGGGATGAAGAAGTACAAACAGGTAGTTACAGAATAGCCATGTGGACGTAAAGCACCGTGTAGGAAAGGGAGTAGCCAAAAAGAACTTACATGCATGACCCATGGACATGCATGACCTCTGGACATGAACAATGGTGGGGGGATTGCCTGAGGGAGTGGAGGGTGCTGGGTGGAGGAGGTAAAGGGGCAAAAACCAGGACGACTGTCGTAGTATAATTAATAAAATATAATTTAAGAACACAGTCGGATATTATCTCACACCTGTCAGAATGACTACCATCAATACATCAACAAACGAGTTGGAGAGGATGGGGAGAAAAGGGAACTTTCACGCACTGTTGGTGGGAATGCAGACTGGTGCAGCCACTGTGGAAAACAGTATGGGGTTTTATCAAAAAATTAAAAGTGGAACTGCCCTATGACCCAGCAATTCCACTTCTGGGAATATATCTGAAGAAACCCGAAACATGAACTGAAAAAGAACTCATGCACCCCTACGTTCATGGCAGCATTATTTACCACAGCTGAGATTTGGAAGCAGCCCAAGTGCCCATCAGAATAGGAATGGATGAAAAAGCTGTGATTCATTTACACTATGGAATACTACTTGGCCATGAAAAGAAGGAAATTTTACAGCATGGATGGACCCAGACAATATTATGCTAAGTGAAATAAACCAATTAGAGAAAAACAAATGTCAACAATTTCTCTTATGTTTGGAACCTAATGAACAAAATAAACTAAGAAACAAGATAGCAACCAACTCACACAGAGAGAACAGACTGACAGCTGTTGGAGAGGAAGGGTGTTGTGGGGCTGGGTGAAAAAGATGAAGGGATAAAGCAAAAAATACATTCAGAGACAGACAACGGTATGGTGATTACCAGAGGGAAGAGGGCGTGGGGAGGTCAAAGACGGTATGGGGGATAAACGGTGAGGGAAAAAGACCTGGCTTGGGGTGGTGAACACACAATACAACATACAGATGATGTATTATAGAATTATATATCCAAAACCATACAATTTTATTAACCAATGTCACCCCAATAGATTCAATGAAAAAGAAAAAAAATGGTAAGTGTACACAGTGATGGATGTTAACTAGACTTATTGTGTGATTATTTTTACAATATACGCAAATAATGAACCCTTATGTTGTACACCTGAAACTAATATGTTATATGTCAATTACATTTCAAGAAAATGGGACTTAGTAAATAAAAAAAAAATCTAGAGAGCACTGAGAAAGTGTCTCAAAGCAATCCTTCTTACAATAGGTCCCACAGAATTCTTGTTACTTCAGTGTGACCCACTGGTCAGTATGTAAAATACTGTGTCCTGTCTCATACCTACTAAGTTAGAATTTTAAAAATCCACCGAAACATTAATCATCAGTCTAGATAAACAACACAGCGTATCTATGGCTTAGAAACTATTAACAATACATTGTATTTCATTTTATAAAGAAAATCAATGACATAACCGGCAATGCTAGAAATTATATGCTGTTTCAATATCCTTTCTGGTGCCCTCACCTTGCAATACTCACAGTTGCCTGTATGCATCATCAGGAGCACAGATGACCTTGAAATGCATAGCAAGCCTGGGATTGTGACCTTGACTCTACTCCTTTTGAAATGCCTAGCCATCCATATATTACTATTTTAATTTCTAAAGGGCTTTTAAAACAAGATACATACATGAATGCAAACGCACGTGTAGAAACACACTAACTAAATGACCTTTGAAAAGAAAAAATAATGTAAAATCACAGTATTGATTTATGTAATGAAATCACGTTAACTTCAATACTGTTTATTTACTTCTCTGATCTTCCTTTCTCTCTTTAATTTTTATTTAAAATGATTGACCATTAATTAGATATTGAAAAACTTTGAGAGGTATAACATCACTTAAAAATCTCATTTCCCAAGTTACATTCATTATGAAACACACAGTTTTGATTGGTGAAGTCCAATATCCTTAAATGCTCTCTTTCCCTCTTGTCCTAAAGGAAGGTTTCTATCTGAGAACACTTCTCTCCCTCAAATGGCACAAGTGTCTGGACCAGATGGCTGGAGTAGGAATTTGCCTTGCTCCTCATTACCACTTCCAAGCAAGTCTTTTACAGTTTTCCTTCAAACATTCTGACTCCTTTAAAACTCGAGGCATTCCCTCAAAGGACTGACAACTTACACAAGATCTACCACTTACCTGTAGAAAATGTCATTAGGTAATAAAATGTTAAGTCCTAATGTACAGATAGCAAATGTCATATGTGTCCATTCATTTGCTCTTCCACGTATTGATCCATTAATTGAGCCATTACGCCAACAAATCCTTAGACGCCTCTTATGTACTGAGTTCTCTTGGTATCTGGAGTTAGAAAGATGAATAAGACATTATTTCTGCCTTCAAGGACATCACACTTAGTAGGGAGAAAACAATGCAGAGAGTTTTAAAAAGAGAAAAGTAAATAAGGTGGGCCCTAACGCAGCCATCGCCTCCTCGCTGTCAATCACCTTTTCCCGTTCCCACAGAACCCAGCCAGAGCGCACCTGCGTGTATCCGCGCACCAGTTGCTGCACTTTTTCTTCTCAGAGCCTCTTTTCGGGTGGTACAGGTTTCGCGTCAGAAACGGCAAACATTTGGGTTTACATTTATTTGGCTTATATAAACAAGAAAGAGAAGGTATAAGAAAACTGACTGACATATTTACTTGAGGAGCATGTATTTTCATCTTTCCAGGTGTGTTTTCTGCTGCTTTTATGGTGAGGCTGCCAACTATCCCGGTTAGAGAAACAAAAACATGCGTTGTATGTTTCACATACATTTCTCTAAGCCTAATTGGCTCATGGTTACAACAGGAAAGTGATACTGACTGACTAAAAACAGAAATCAAAGGGAAAGAGGAAGAAAAGGTGAATTTAGCTGTAAGTGAAAGAAATCTCAATTCACTATGTCTAAAAAACGACAGTAGTCCAAAGGTAGGGTACATTTAACGATTCCTCATCACACTCAAAAAGCCAGGTTCTCTGCATCTCTCAGCTCAGCCCTCTCCAGGTTTAGTTTCATCTTCCAGCTTTTGTCACTGTGGCTGCATCAGGCCCAGGCATATATTTGAACCCAGTGACATCCGAGGGAAGAGGAGAGAATAATCTCCCCTTCGTGTGGCTGTATCAAAAATCAATCCCCTTAAATCTCTCAAGAGACATTCTCTCCAGCCCCTGTGGTCAGAATCGTGTTATGAATCTATTCCTGGACCCATCATCATGGCGAGAGGAATGGGGGTTCCTTTGGGCAAACAGACTTGCTCCGGCAGCCATGGCCAGAATCTGTCCCTCCCGAGGCTCACGGCTGCATGGCCTCAGGAGAGTGCAGCTCTTTTAAGGAGGAAGGAGGGATGGATGCCCAGGGCTGACCGCATAGTATGTGGGGCCAATGAAAAACGCAGGGAGGTCAACCTCCCTGCTCCAAGGCTGCTGCCCCAACCCACCGCAGAAGATGACTCTCAAGGAACTGTCACTTTGACCTGGGTTCTGGATAACTGTGAGACCCACCCCCCTCCGGTGTCCACAACCCCTTCGGCGAGTCACCAAAAAACTCGTGGCATTGCACACCAAGCCCAGGGCAGGCATGGCTACCACCTCGCTCCACCCAAAGAGGCTGCAGGGTATATGTCCAGTCCTGACACTCCCCACACCCACACCTAAGCTCCCACTGGGGGCAGACGGCAAGGCTGACAGTGGCCCCCTTTCACATGACTTGGGGAGCAGAGTGTGGCAGAAGTTACTAGGCCAGGAGAACCAAGTGAAAGGTAGCAGGAAGCTGAGAACCTAACCCAGGGAAACTCCAGGCAACTGGAGGCAGGAACTTAGGAGCCAAAGCTGCACGTCCTGGTGCATCCTCTGTTGTCTCAGTGCCTTCCCTTCAAAGACAGAAGTATGAAGAATTTCAAGATGGTGCCTTCAGAGCATGAGGCTGCTCTGAGCAGGGCCCAGGGTAAGTGCAAGGGCTCCATGCCCATAAAGCTGGCCTTAGGGGTAGTCAACCACCAGCATCAGAGGACCGAGGCTGGGGAAGAATGTGGGGAAACACCCGAGGGCAGCCAAAGAGGCCAGGCTTTGAGAAGATACTGAACACTAGGAACCCAGAAGCTGGCCTGTGATATTAGAGCTGCCCTCACTGCCAATACGGGCAGAGAAGGAACGGTATCTCACCATGAGTAGAGGGAGTAACAGAGCTAATCCCGTCTGCACAGTGAGGCAGAGCAGTCAGAGTGCCTGGCAATTTGCTGAAGTCTCCCCCGGGCCCTGCATTTCCTCCTGTTGTGACCGGATACAATCCAGGGGGAAAAAAATTATCACGCCATGGAGCCAAAATGGGCAAAAAGAGAAATATCACCAGCTCATAGGAGAGGATTCCTTATTCAAAGGGAATTATTCATGCACCTGCCATACCCTGCCAAATCTTAAAAATGATCAATGCAATTTTGTATCAGGCACACCAATGTACAGTAATTCCTCCTGTGCAGGCTTCACCCAGGGGTCTATGCGGCAGCGATTAGTCCCCACTACAGAGAGCGCTGGTCTTCAAAGCTCTAGTCTTAATCAGGTGGCTGGGGAGCGCTCTGCACGGCCTCCCCTGAGTTCTTAATGATGTGCCCTCCCCATGCTCCCTATGTCGAGAAGTACTTACGAGATAAAACGCAAGGCCTTTCCATTTAATATTTACGGGGCTCGTGATTAAAAAGGGGGTCAGCTCTCTCTCAAGAGTTGTCACTGACAGAGACATTTACGTCCTGGGTGTCTGAGGCCAGGCTACAGCTACGGAGGGATTCCGATCCCTTCTCATACCTCAGTCTCAGGCTTGACACTTGACTGCAAAGGACCAGAAATAAGGCATTTTCCTTAACCTAGAATATTAAATAAGAAGAGAAACTTAACAATTGAATGCTAGAAGAAAATATACCAGTATTTCTACTGTATGTAGCCATGAGTGATTTTTATTTGCTTTTTTGTCTTGTTTTTATTTCTTTTTTTCTTGTTTCTTTAACAAATCAATTATTTTTAATAAGGGAACTTCATCTACATATATAATAGTCATATACACATATGTACACATGTGTGCATTATTTATACACACATATCTATGCATGTACATGTATACAAAGAACACACTGCACACATACAAAGGCTTTCATAAAATAAACCAAAACATTTTATTCCTTTGCAGAAAAGTTAACTCAAAACTGCCAAAACATGTGAAGCATCATGGAATCTAAGACTGACATGGATTTTCTACCAACCTCCCGTAAAACTGCAAATGCGTCAGCGTTTATGGAGAGAAGGAAGGAAGAAGAGAAGGAAGGAAGGAAGATACCCTCTCACAATCTGATTAGAAAACACTTCCATCCACAATACAAAGTTTAGAAAACCCCTTAACTCTCCTGGGTATTTTTGTGTGTTTGTTTGTTCATTGTTTTTTCACGTCTAATCTTCCTCAGGTCTCATCACTTTGACAACACATTTCTGGCACGAACACGACAAATATACTTCAAGATGTCAACACCTGAGCATTCAGCAAGATATACCAGCCCTAACTGGCATTTGAACATAAAGCGAATCAAAGCAAAATAAACAAACAAAAGGTTATACTATCTTATCATCAGAACGCATAGTTACCCAGAGTCAAATCTTATTCAATGCACACAGAAATTTCTATCAGGTTGTTTACCAAGTAACTGCTCTGGGGAAAAGCCAACACCACACAACAGTTCAACTCAAAGTAGGAGTCAAGATTCTGACTTCAGTGGCTCCAGGAAGAATCTCTAGCCTTGCAGTTTTCATCTGGACAAAATCTACCTCCTTTGTGTCTCTTATGTCACCATAGAGGAGGCTACTGCTAGGGGAAACGACAATGTCACCTACACATATGACTGAAATGAAAGCCCTTGCTTCTCTGGTTTTTCAGAAGAGGCTAAAAATGAGCACAGGAAGGTGTGGGGATAAGTGGGGGCCCCCGGAGGGGTAACTGGACAAAGGAAACCAGGAGGAAGGAGTGAGGGTGTTGAAGACTGTCTGGCTTTATTAAAATGAAAGGAGGGGAGTGCTGGGGCTCATTCTTGGCTTCAGAAAAACAATCAACAGCAGGTTCAAGGGACTTACCCTTTACAGAGATTTTCAGAAAGACTTTTAAAGCACTTTGTTCTCTGTGTGTATGCTCAGGTGAGAGGCAGAGGGTGGGGATGAGGAATAAAAGCAAGATGCTCTTAAAACAAATGGACGCCCACCATCTCAATTTGTTTAAGTCCCAAGCAGTGTCATTAGGGAGAAGGCGGATGGGCTGGCACCGCTTCCGAGAGGAATAAGCTCAGCTCCAGCTGCGCCTTATCTGGTCTCACACTGGAAAGGCCCCCTGCCAGTTCCCTCCTCTGCTTCTTCAAGCTTATAGATAAGATGGGGAGAGGACTCCAAAGGGATGGCGAGATTCCCCTTAAAGCTTCAGAAAACTGAATTTTCACACGTCCCAAAACGTGGGAAAAAGAAAGAAGAAAAGGAGGAGGAAGAAATAGAAGGTATTAGCAGTTCAAGGTTGTGATGTCCACCTCACACCACCTGTTAGAACTAAGGCTGTGCATGGTTGGAAGGGACAAGTAAGCAATTCACGTTCCGGAATGGCTGACTTGATGACGGTGGTCCCTTTATAGCACCCATGGTATCCTCAGCTGGAAAGCTTGCCTGCGGTCCTGGGGGAATCTGCCCATGCCACTGGGCTCACTTGTCAACCCTAGCCCAATTATTTCTTGGACTGAGGGCAATGCAAAGTGAAGTGTTTATGTTACCAATTATCAATGTTCTGTCTGCCAGTGTTACCTAGTGGTTCTTTGTTCTCTGGTGTCTGAATAGGGCAGAGCAAAGTGTTTACAGATTGCTGGAGACTATTGTCCTGTGTGGCACTGCACCCTCCAGCCCCAGTTTTTTCCCCTCCGTGTTGCACGTGACCCAGCGTTGCCATCCTTGGATTATGGCTCTTAACTGACTAAACGAATTTGAGCAAATGCCTAGAACAAACACTTAGATGTTGGCATAGCTGGTTTGAAGCAAACACACAGAAAGGGTGCCCTTTGTTATTTGCTAATGAAGCTGCCGGCCCCTGCACTTGCTGTAGAATCAATTCAATGAGAACAAAAAGATTAGATTTAGCCCAGAGCACAGCCGAAGACAAGCAAAATATTATCAAAGCAATAGCAAATCGGGAACACATACACAGTTCTCAATTTGGGCTGAACATGATTATAACCTGAAGTTATTTTAAAACATGTCCATACCCTATTTTTACTCCTAAATAATTTTATTTCATTGGTATGAGGTGAAATGAGAGAATGAAGACTATCCAGGTTGAGAATACCTGCTGGTGACTTAAGGTAAGTGGTGATGCACCATTGATGGCGAGTGTACGTGTTTTATGATGTATAAACTCTTGCAGCAGAGGTGAACCGTTTAAATGATTCTCTTATAAGTCACTTGCCAATTATCCATGCATATCAAAGGGCCAGTGAACCAGATAATATGGGAGTTGAAGAAAAAGCAATAACAACTATATTTGACTTCAGTCCTGCAATACAGAATTCTGAAGAAAATGAAAAACACTGCTAAGTGATGCGAGAGGTGCAGATGAATGACTAAGGCATAGTTGCCATTTGAAAGGAGGTCAAATTCATTCGCTCATGCGTTTACTAAGGATTTAGCTCTGTACTAGGCATTAGATTAAAAGCAGTGATGACAACAGCCATATTTCTTGCTCTCATGAAGTTTGCATTCTATCAGAATAAGGATGAAGTAAAGGCACTGTCGCTTTACACTTATGTTCCTTCCATTCCTGAAATGATGATACTAAGGGACACTCCTTCATTTCTCAGGTTGATGGCTGGTAGCACAAAGAGGTGAAATGGCCAACTGTGGGGCCGTGTCTGGGGTCCAGGTCAGCTCAGGTGAAGTCCATGTCCCATCTTCTACCCTGACTCTCTCTACATGTTTTTCCTTTATCTCTGTTCCAACTACTCCTTCGTACACTGGGTAAGTTGGTGTAATTAATTGCTCTTCCTAATTCCAACTTCCAGAAAGTTAATATAGTCACTCTGTAGACAGCCTTGTCTTTCTACGATAAAAACTCACATCTTTTTTTAAATGGAATATAATTGACATATATCATTGTGTAAGATTAAGGTGTGCAATGTGTTGATTTGATAGATTTAAATGTTGCTGTTTGATTATCACCATAGCCTTAGCTAACACCTCCATCACGTCACATTAATTGTACTTCATTTTTTGTGATGAAGACATTAGAAAGATCTAGCCTCTTAGAAACTTTGAGATATAGAATATGTTATCGTTGACTATAATCACAATGGTGTGCATCAGATCTTCAGAAATTATAAAATCTCCTAACTGCAGTTTTATTGCTCAACATTTCCCCAGTTCCCCAGCCCACAAACCCTGGTAGCTATCATTATAATCTCTTTTTGAGATTCCACATGTAAGTAATATCATACAGTTTTTGTCTTTCAATGTCTGACTTATCTTACTTGGTGTAATCCCCTCCAGTTCCATCCACGCTGTGGCAAATGGCAGGATTTCCTTCTTTCTCAAGACTGAATAGTTAAAACAGCAACAAAAAAAAGTAAGCAAAAAACACACAAAAAAAGAAAAAAAGAATCAAAATAAAAACTAACATTTAAACGGTAAAATTAAAACCAATCATTAGCTATAACTTAAAAGATTTACAAGAAATGGATTTCAAGATTTCATTTTAAAAAACAGACCCAACTACATGATGTCTACAAAAATCTTACTTTAAATATGATGATAAAAACTAGTTAAAAGTTAAAAACACACAAAGATTCAATGGGTCAAGGATGAAGCCTCAAGGGTCTAAAGACCATTTTCAGAGATGAAGTCTTAGAGTCTCAAGAGAAATTAGAGTGTATTTTGAATTGATTAGAAATTAAAAATAGAATATAAAAAAACTGTGGGATGCTGATAAAGCAGTGCTCAGAGAGAAACTTATAGCATTAAGATATTAGAAAAAAAGAAAGTTTTCAAATAAATAATCTAAGCGCCCACCTTGCAAAACTAGAAGAGACAACTCGAATCAAGAAGTCAGAAAGTCGTACAAAAAATAAAAACAATTCCATTAAGGCAGAAAAACAATTGAGAATATCAATGAAAATGAAGCCCTTTCTTTGTAAAGATAAATAAAATTGCTGGCCTATGAACCAAAGGGTCGCTGGTTTGATTCCCAGTCAGGGCACATGCCTGGGTTGCAGACCAGGTCCCCAGTAGGGGACACTTGAGAGGCAACCTCACATCAATATTTCCACCCCTCTCTTTCTTCCTCGCTTCCCCCCTCTCTAAAAATAAATAAATAAAATATTGAAAAAATAAAAATAAATAAAATTGGTAAGCCTTTAGAGAGACAAAAAACACAACAGAGAAGACACCTATTGCCTATATTTGTACAGTGGAACGAGAGAGGCCGCAAATGCAGGCCCCCATGCAGGAAAAGGATAAGAGCATAATGCTACAAACAATATTACAGTCCAAACTCGACACCTTAAGTATAATAGACCAATTTCTGGAAAGACATGTGTTATCGAAATTTATACAAGAATAATTGCTCACCTGAATCCAGTTAACAAATTCAATAAATCTGTTAAAAATTGAAGTTATACTTACAATTCTTCCTGAGGAGAAAATTACAGAACTCTGTGGTATCAGGGACAAATCCTTTTAAAAATATAAGAAAAAATAACACCAATTTATACAACTGCTTCTAGAAAATAGAAGATAAAAAAAATACTTTTCTTTCATTTTATGAGATTAGGGTAATCCTGAGATTGAGATCAAACAAGAATAATGTCAAAAAAAAAAAAGTAAAAGACAAATATCCTTTATGAACTGATATGTAAAAATTTTCAACAAAATATTAGGAAATCACAGTATCAAACCAGTGTGGAATTGGTAGAAGAATGCCCACATAGGTCAATGGAACTCAATAGACAGTGCCATCGTAGATCCACACAAAACTACTGAGTGACTTTTGGCCTAGGTAGAAAAGTAACCCCATAGAGAAAGTGTAGTCCCTTTAACAAATGGCGTTGGAACATTTGGGCTCTACACAACAAAAAAGAAAACAAACCTGAAGAAACAAAAAAGTACCCTCAACCTAACTAAATTTTGCATATTTTGCAAAAAATAACTAAAAATGTATCATAGATCCAAATCTTTTCAAATTATAAAACTGTAAGAAGAAAATTGGATGGAAAATCGCTGTGATCTACTGTTAGGCAAAGAGGTCACCAAAAATACCCTCCATGAAAGAACAAACAGATAAATTGGTCATTTTATCCTATAAGTTAAAATATTTAATATGCAAAAGGCACATTAATAAAATAAAAAAGACAAGCCACAGTTTCGAAAATATTTTCAAATTACATATCGGACCAAAGGCTTGTATCTAAAATACAAACAGAATACTCTAAACCCAACAGTAAGAAAAACGACCATCCAGCTAAAATAAGGACAAACATCTTTAACAGACATTTAACCAAGGAATATATATGGATGGCAAATGAGCTCATGAAAATACACTCAACATCATTAACACGGAGGGGAATATTAGTTAAGCCTATGGTGAGATACCAGTACGCATTTATCAGAATGACTAAAATAAATGCGGGCAACACCAAGGGCTGGGAAGGAAGCAGAGTAGTTGGATTCTGACACAGTTGCTGGTACAAATGTAAAATGGAACAGCACTCCAGAAAATAGTTTGGCGATTTCGTGAAGCAGCAATCACACCCTTAAGTACTGCATGTAGAAAATGTAAAAAGTCAAAATAACGTTCCCATAAAAACTTGTCTACGCATGTCCAGCTCAGCTCTGGTTTTCACAGCCCCAACCTGCAAACCACTCGAGAAGACACACAGCAACACAAAGGAAGAGACCCGAGATCACTGCAGCAACTTGGATGGATCTCAAAGGACTCAGGCTGAGGGGGAAAGAAATAAAGCTAGTGTCCAAGGTTACATAATATTTGATTCAATTGATGTAGCACCCTCTAATGGAAACAAAAGTATAGCAATGGAGCCCAGAAGAGTGGTTCCAGGGGTTTGGGGGTGGGACAAGTTGTAATTTCAAAATGAATGGGATAGTTTTTCATTCTGATTGTGATGTCAGTTACATGAAACTTACATGCGATAAGATTTCCTAGAAAGACAGATGCACACGATTGCATGACAAAGCTGATTAAATCCAAATAAAGCCTGTAGTTTAATGGCATTGTACTAATATCACCTTCCTGCTTTCGATCATTGTCATGTGGTCATTTATCATGGAATGAAGCTGAGTGAAGGGTACACAGACCACAGGCACTATTGGTAACATTTTTGACAACTTCTATATGATTCTCAAACTCTTTCAGTATAAAGAGCAATTTTTTATTGTTCCAATAAAATGTTTTACTTATAGCATATGTACAGGATTTGTATACTGAAAACTATATACTACTGATAAAAGTAAAACATCTTAATAAATGGAAATACTTATGTTTGTGAATAAGTAATTCCATATATTTATTCCAATTCTACCAAGATTAATCTATAATCCCAATAAAATCCCAACAACATATATATTTTTTACTAGAGATATACAAGCCTGTTTTAACATGTATAAAGAAGTAGCTAAACCAACTTTAAAAGGAATAATGAGGAGGGTTAATACTATCCAGATTTAAGACTTACCACAGAGCCCCAGGAACTGATACATTATAGGATTGGTGAATGGTTGGACAGCAAAAAATAAAGTGAATAGAGAGAGCAGTTATAGATCCACAGAAATATGGCAATTGATATTTTTGGCATTTGAAAATTTGTGTTTTTCCTTGGCAAATTACCCCTTTAAGTTGATGTTTAAAGTGATTTTTGAGGTGAAATTTTCATAACAATAGTATTTTAAAGCAACAATTTAAGGGCATTTAGCACATTCAAAATATTATACTCACAACACCTCTATCTAGTTCCAAAACATTTCTTTCACTTCAGAGCAAAACTGTTTTCCCACTAAGTGGTTTCTGTAATCCTCATTCCCTATCCGAGCCCCTGGCAAACACCAGTCTGCGTTGTGTCTCCTTATGTTATCTACTGTAAATGTGTCATATAAATGGGATCAAATGATGTGTTATCTTTTGAGCCACACAATGTCTGGCTCACCCTTGCATAATATTTTTGAGATTCATGTGTGTTGCAGCATGCACCAGCACTTTATTTCTTTTTGTGTTGGGGAAGATTATGCACATAGAAAGAGATCAATTAAAAATCCATTGCAAAAAGAAAAGAAAAATCAATGAGGGGGGTTGGTACAATATAAAATGTAGAAATAAGCTGAGTTTGCTTAAATAAACAACAACCAGTTAGAAGAAA